>JAODAL010004888.1:0-150391 GCA_025379985.1 Phyllomedusa bahiana
CAAAATCTCTCTGACACTAGGTAAGCACCACCAACAGACTGGCGGGAAAGTATGGGGGCGATACCTTAATAAAACCCACCCCCTATTATGACCAAATTATCGGACACTGGCCTTTAAATTTTTAGAGAAGCCGGCGCGCGCCGCGCCTTAAGCGGCAGGCACTAAAAGCCGCCCCCGGGCCGGGTAAAGGCCGGGCCGAGGCAGCAGAGGGGTGGTCGCGGGCCCCGCGCGGACCCCCAGCGAGCGGGGGTTATGGTCGCGGGGGGCAGCGGGCCCGACCCCCTTAAACAACCTGTCTGCACTTTATCTGTGTCATTTACATTTTTCAGGATACAATGGGAGAAAATATATTGGGATCCCTTGGAGAATAATAGAGCTGTGAAAGCAATAACAAATACTGTAAAGACACTTTGGACAACATGTATGATCTAAGCGCATAGAGGCCAGTTCTAAATAGCTTGAAATCTTTTGAATTGCCCTAATTTAAAACCTGTTTACCGTGGTCATAAATTAGGTGCTTTCTGCTCAAACGATAACTCATTCTAGGTTAAACCACTTTTAATTTGGTTTCTACTTTTTTCCAGCAGCAATGCGCCCGTTTTGCCATTCTCCAGTCTAAAAATTTGTGTAGAATCATCCGGTTGTGGTGAGGCCACCCTAAATACGCCCCATTCCCTTTTGGAGTGCGCCTGATTATAAATCTAGAGAACAGGTCTGCGCCAGTTTTTGGGCTTAAAGGACACCAGAATACTGGCGCAGCCCTGTACATACATTTCGCCCTTTGTGCGATTTTATTGCATTTATTTGTTAATGTAGTAGCCTGCCAGGAAATTATAATTTTTATTTCAAAGATTTGGGACCGAATCTGAATATGGCTCCATTTATATAAAAATTGTAGCAATTTTATTTCGTTTTTTGAGTTGTAATAGAAGGTGCAAACTTAGGGCGACATGTCCCAACTCGCCAACGCCACTTTTATGGTCTATTTTGCGCCAAAACCACTTTTGACGCCATATTCTTGTTGCAAATGAACTGTCGTACACCAAAACTAGGCATTATACGCCTGGCCTCACTTTGTAATGCGCCTAAATATGCTGTAATGTGCGCCCCCGTCGTGCAATGCATCTATCGAGGCGCATTACATATGTTATGCACCTACTTCGGGCAATGCTCCTCGATAGGCGCATTACATATACTACCAATGATATGCTATTTGCCGCGAGTTGCGCATTATGTTTTCTATGCAAGGTATACCTGACGCCAGTTTTTAGAAAGTACGGACTTTTGGGCGCATTTACACTGATTTAATGCGCCTAAATGGCTGGATACGCCATTTTTTCGGAATTGTCGCCCTTATTCTAAATATGTGCCAGATTTTCAACAGCATGTAAACTGACCGCTTTTTAAAGACTTAGTCCAGGGGTTGGCAATTAATTTTTCTATGGGGCCACATGAGAAATTGGAATGGTTCTAGAGGGCCACACTAAAAAAAAAAAAAAAACAGGGCGAGTGAGGAAGAACTCATTTTTGGGTATTATTTTTGTGGAAGCTTACTATGTGATATTAATGCACTTATCTGTATTTTTTGGTCATAGAATTCTGTCATACCAGATTTTTAGAGAGTGTTTGATGTGTTTTTATTTTTCTTTTACAATAACTCTTTCTGTCAGCTAAGCTGTGTCAGGGATAGGTTGTTATGGGGTTAGGGTTTTTATTTGTATAAATTTCCATTTTAGGACTTTATAGCGAAAGTGAGGTGACCGACACAAAGACAATTCCGACATTGTTTTTTATGGCGGAAACATTTATTAATAATAATAATAATAATAATAATGCAGTTTTAAACCTTTTTTTTTCCTGTTTTCACTGGTTATTTGTACAAGTGTCGCTAGTACAATATACTACTCCTTGTGTACTGCAGTGCATTGTCATTAAATTTCAATCCCCTATTACACCTTGCCTCTGGTCACAATTAGCATAGGTAGGTAGCTGGTTAGTAGGTCCACACTCGGACTGGGCCGCCGGGGGATCGGTGAATCCCCCAGTGGGCCCCTCCTCCCCGAGCCGCTGTGGGCCCTGGGTGCCGCCGCTCCCGGGGCCTGCCGAGCTTCCAGACACCGGCCGGGAGTTGGGGACTAATGTCCCCGACTCCGGTGCTGGCAGTTGTCAGCGGAGCACAGCCCCACTGCGTGCACTCTGCTGTCTCCCCGCAGGCTGAAGGTGCTGGCCTTCGATCCGGGCGCCGGCCCCTACTGCTGACTTAGGGGGCCACGGTACGTCCTTCCCCGCGCCCCCTATGCAGGGCGGCAGTAGCAGACAGCGGCAGCTCCGAGCGGCCGGGAGCGGGAGCCGGAGCCAGGTAAGTGGCTGCTTTTTTTTTTTTTTAAATCTATCTACAGGGGCCCTGACTACAAAAGGGGGCCCTGGCTTCTAAATAGGGCCCTGGCTAACAAAGGGGGGCCCTGGCTAGTAAAGGGGCCCTGGCTACAAAAGGGGCCATTTCTATAAGGGGCCCTCTACAGGGGCCTGGCTACAAAGGGGCCCCTGCTACCAAAGCGGTTCCTGACTATTTAAAGGGCCCGGGCCCCTTTAAAAAGGGGGCCGGGCTAACTAAAAGGGGACCGGGCTACAAGGGGCCCTGCTATCAAAGGGGGCCCTGGTTTACAAAGGGGGCCCTGGCTAAATAAAGGGGGGCCCTGGCTACATAAAGGGGGACCCTGAATATCTAAAGGGGCCCTGTAATAAGGGGGCCTTTGGCTACTAAAGGGGCTTTTGGCTTTCTAAGGGGGCCCTGGCTACTAAAGGGGCCCTGGTTTAAAAAAGGGGCCCTGGCTAACTAAAGGGGTTCCCTGGCTATCTAAGGGGCCTGGCTACAAAGGGGCCTGTTCAAAGGGGGCCCTCTCTAAAGGGGGCCTGGCTTTCAAAACCCTATCAAGGGCCCTGGCTAACAAAGGGGGCCTGGCTACTAAAGGGCCTGGCAAAACAACGGGGGGCTGGATACTAAAGGGGGCCTGGCTACTAAAGGGAGCCCTGGCTACATAAAGGGGGCCCTGAGTAACTAAGGGGGCCCTGGCTACATAAAGGAGGCCCTGTCTACCTAAAGGGGGGCCCTAACTACATAAAGTGGGGCCCTGACTACCTACCGGGGGGCCCTTACTACTTAAGGGGGCCCTGACTAACTACGGGGGGCCCTGACTACCTAAGGGGGCCCTGGCTACATAAAGGGGGTCCTGGCTACATAAAGGGGGGCTCTGATTACCTAAGGGGGCCCTGGCTACCTAAAGGGGGTCCTGGCTACATAAAGGGGGTCCTGGCTGCATAAAGGGAGCCCTGACTATCAAAGGGGGCCCCTGGCTACATAAAGGGGGGCCCTGACTTACAAAGGGGGCCCTGACTAACAAAGGGGCCCTGTTACATAAAGGGGGTCCTGATAACAAAGGGGCCCTGGTACGTAAAGGGGACCCCCTTTGGCAATCTAAAGGGGGCCCTGCTATCTAAAGGGGTCCTGGCCACTAAAGGTGGCCCTGGCTAACTAAGGGGGCCTGACTAACTATGGGGGCCTGCCACATAACGGGGGCCCCCTTTTGCTACATAAGGGGGCCTTACTAACAAAGGGGGCCCTGACTTTAAAGGGGGCCCTACTATAAGGGGGCCCGGGCTAATAATGGGGCCCCCTGACTAACTAAGGGGCCCTGACTAAAAGGGGGTCCTGGCTACATAAGGGGGCCCCGGACTACCTACCACTAGCTAAAGAGTGGGTCCTACTTCATGCACACTACCCCTTAAGGAGGCCCCTAATCCTGTATACTACCTAAAAAGAAACCCCTAACTGCCTTATACTACCTAAAAGAGGCCTTACTCCTGTTTACTACCTAAGGAACCCCTAAACTGTCTGTTACTACCTAAAGGAGGCCCCAATTCCTGTATACTACCTAAGGGGGTCCCTAACTGTTGAACCCTTTATAAAAAAGGGCCCCTAACTACAAACACCCTTCCCTTTAAACTGGGGCAACCACCTATCTACAGCCTAACTTATTGGGACAACCAACACCTACCTACTGCCTGCCTAATGGGGCCCAAACAACCTAACTTAGCCAAACAACTTGCCAAAACCTGGGGCTTCTTATTCTAACTGGGGCTGTTTACCTACAACCTTGGCAAAGGTACCACCAACCTACCTGGGGCCGGGCTTCCAACTTATCCAGGGGGTCTTACCTACCTAAAGGGAGGGCCACCCTAGTTACACTGGGGCCTTTGCCTATTCTTCCCTTACAGGGTTTGCCTCCCAAACCTGGTAATAAAATTGAGGGGCAGCAAGCCCATAGTTGTAGCATAATCTCCAGGGGGTTAGTCCTTCCCCACCTCCACCCCCTTGGATCTAGCCCTTAGTTATGGCTTGTACCCGTTCTCCCCCCCCCTGGGAAGCTTGTTGTTGGGGGGAAATAGGTAAAGAAATGCTGGAAAATTTAGGATTCTAAGATATTTGTGTGTAAATTCTGCAGGGTTGAGTGGTGGCCGGGACAAGTCATCATGGCGGTGTGGAACGGATGCAGAAGAAAAGGGAATAAGAACGACTCATGAGTGAAGAGAACAACTCATCGGATAAGACATCTCCGGTGAGTCCCTGATTTCAGGGGATTATTTCTTCTATATTGGATCCAAAGCTGTAATTCACTGTAATGTGATGGGACCTGAGCTGGTGCCTGACCTCTATGTGGTCTCCATATGTCGGTGTTGCAGGTTATACCTGAGCTGGTGTTGGCTCTCTATGTTGTCTCTAAATGGTGGTGTTGTAGGTTATACCTGAGCTGGTGTCTCACCACTATGTGGTTTCTATATGGAGGTGTTGTATGTTATACCTGAGCTGGTGTCTGACCTCTGTGTGGTTCCTGTATATGGCAGTGTTGTAGGTCATACCTGAGCTGGTGTCTGACCTCTATGTGAAAAAAACTTTGAGATTCTTAGTTCGCATGTTTTTGGCCAAAAAATGCTCAAGCCACCCCCGGCTTACAACAGGATGTCAGGTGGGTGGTCCTACTCTATCTTATCTCTCACTAGGGTCAAATTTAGACCTCTCACTTGTGCCAAACGGCCTTCAAAATGCAGAGAGAAAAATAAAAAAAGCACCAACCTTGCAAAGCATAGTGGGTTTGATATAACAGCTGTTTAGGTGGGCGTGGTGCAGGAAACCAAGAAGGAGGCATCCACCCCCCTCTTTATATAGTTTAAAAGCAAAATGTGCCAAATACAACGTATAGTTCTGCACAGAAAAACATTTCTGAAAAAAAACACTGCGAACCTGGGTGCCACTGGCATGGCTGCGGCAAATAAATATATGCGCACAGTTCAATACCAGTGGCACCCCACTGCTAAAAGGGCGAAAAAAACACATGGAAATCTCCAAAGAAGCATTTTATGCTATCTACAATATATGAAAAAAAACTTTGAGATTCTTAGTTCGATTTTTTGGCCAAAAAATGCTCAAGCCACCCCCGGCTTACAATGGGATCTCAGGCGGGTTCTCCTACTCTATGTTATCTCTCACTAGGGTCATCTTCAGACCTCTCACTGTGCCAAACGGCTCCAAAATGCAGAGAGAAAAAAAAAAAAAAGCACCAACCTTGGGAAAGCATAGTGCATTGATATAACAGTGTGGGGGGGGCGGGTGCAGGAAACCAAAATGGAGGTATCTACTTCTCCTTATAGTTTAAAAAGCAAATATGTGCCAAATACAGTATAGTTCTGCACAGAAAAAACCGGGGTGGCTTGAGCATTTTTTGGCCAAAAAACATGCGAACTAAGGGAAACTCAAAGTTTTTTTCATAATCGTAGATAGATAAAATGCTTCTTTGGAGATTTCCATGTGTTTTTTCGCCTTTTAGTAGTGGTGGCCGCCACTGGTAATTTGGACTGTGCCATATTTTATGTGCCGCCCGCCATGCCAGTGGCACCCCGGTTCGCAGTTTTTTTTTTTTCAGAAATTTTTTCTGTGCAGAACTATACGTTGTATTTGGCACATTTTGCTTTTAAACTATATAAGGAGGGGTGGATGCCTCCATCTTGGTTTCTTGCACCATGCGCTCCTCTTCTGACGCACTCCTCTTCTGACGCTCCTCTGGCAGCTCCTTGACCGCAGAGCAGAGTGACGGCTTTGGGGCCGAGGAGAGGCAGCAGCACGATTAGGTGACTTCATTGCGCCGCTGCCCACACAACCACCGGGCATATTAATAGTAGCGTTGCTGATTTTTCAAAATACCTATTTTGGGCGTTTTTGATTACTCTGCAATATCTATTTCATCTTGGCAATTATAACACGTCTTCATACAGTATGCTGTTTATATCTGTCATTATAATTCGGCAGCTTTGATTAATCTGTAATTATAGCACTTTATCTACATATTTAGCATCTTATTTGTTTTATATTTATACACCTCTTTTTCTCTCCTGATGATCCTTTATTGCAGGGGAAATAAGTTGGGATTTTAGTTATAGGGAATAACGAGACCAACTTTGGTGCCTGACATTCTGTTATGTCTACAAGTTGTGCTATATATACAGTGCCACAATTAATCCTGGTATTTGGCATTTTTTGTTTATAAATTGTGCTATATACCATTAGTTACGTGAAAGTCTTGCCATATATTCCCTGCTGTAGACCTAGTAAGGGACTTCTACGGATAGGTGTCGCCCTTTTCAGGGCAGTTAATCTGCCTAGGTGGATGCCTTTGTAGGGTAATGGAAGGATGCCATTGTTGTTTTTTTGGGGTACATTGTTAATAGTTACGTTTTAACAGTATTACTGTTGGGCTTTTTCACTACCTTTTTGTGATATTTGAATATAAATGTGGTATAAAGCATGTAACACCTATACTTTTGGTGCACATGGTGCCACAATTGTGGCGCAATTCCTAAATAAATGTGCCCCAATGTTTCAGAAAAGGTAAAAATATTGTATTATAAGGCCATAGTAACTGTATTGCCTAAGGAGCACTTGGTTTACAGTACCTGTACATTACCTTGCTATTATTTCTTCAGCCCAGGAAAACCTAAAGCTAGCTACACTGAGGAACCCTGCATATGCCTCTAATTCTGGAAAAAAAACTTAAATAAGGCCCCAGACAGGCTCGGACTGGCCCACAGGGAAACAGTGGAAACCTCCGATGGGCCCCTGAACATGGTAGACCTGAAGTTGTGTTTTAACTGCATATACATCCTCAGAAGAGGCAAAAAAGCATAGAAAGAGGCAAAAAGCAAGATGCAGGGTATAGGAGGCATGTATATTCATTTACAGAAGCTGTAGGGTGGGCCCCTAAAATGAACTACACTGGTGGGCCCAGAAACAGCTCAACTGATGGTCCCCTAGAATTAACTACACCTGTGGGCCCTAGGCACCGTAGTCTGACGCTGACCCCAGATGTAGTTGCAGTCAAACATCGTTATGGAATATGTTGCTTATATTGGATGGTTTCCATTCACAGTTGTATTTCAGACTTGTACTATTGGAGCTTTCAATGTTTTTTTTTTGTCTGTATTGTGAAGAACTGATTCTTTCTGTTCAGATATAATACATATGTTAATGAGAGGCATCCACAATGTTGTCCAATATCCTGTTCTCAGCCAGTCAAGTGTCGTAATTGTAGCCAAACGCTGTCATATCCACCCACATTTGCATTCAGGGTGTGAACTGTGGCTACACCCAGATCAATATGAAGAAAACATGCATAATGATAATAAAGCCCTGTAAGTAAATCAGCTAACTGCTGCAAAACTAACCAACACAGACCAAAACTGTTACTACACACAACAACACCCTCTTCCAATCCCCAGATTAGTAGCATCACTGTGTTATGCCAGGTTCACACGGCAAGATATTCCACGATAAGGCACCGATGGCACAGATAATGATGACATGTTCACATTAGTTGTAATAGTTTCTGCACTGAAATCTGAGCTATACATTTCAATGGGGTTGTTTCTACAGCATATATACAGTCAAGCCACACTATTATGACCACTTCTTATTTTTGACATTGACGGCACATAGTTTATAAAGGAGTCACGTGTCGTGAGCTTGGTTGGTGGGTAGATAAGGTGTGTGATAGGCTGATATTGGCAGCTTGTAGCTCATAAAGGAAATCATGTGTCATGAGCTGCCTTGGTGTGTATATAAGGTGTGTGATAGGCTGATATTGCAGCACGTTGCTCGTAAAGGAAGTCACATGTCATGAGCTGGCTTGGTGGATATATAAGGTGTGCGATAAGCTTGTTGCACACATATTCCTTGTTACTGTTATAGGTTTTTGGGCCAAAGGTGGTGAAAGTTTATTATGAGTGGACAACTGGCACCATTGTGAAGAAGTGACATGAAAACCTTGGGCGACATTTCCCAACACTCCAACGCCAGTTTTTTTATCTATATTGCGCTAAAACCGCTTTTGCGCCATATTTTGGATGTAAATGAACTGTCATACATCAAAACTAGGCGCATTATATGCCGGGACCAACACATTGTAATGCATCTAAAAATGATGCGCTGTGCGCCTCCATAACGAAATGCGCCTATTGAGGCGCATAGCACATCATTAAGGGTGTATATGTGTTAGGCGCAGTTCACATTTACAAGTATGTGTTAGGCGCATTTTATATACTTGTAATGATAAGCTATGCGCCTCCTTGCGTGATGAGTCTCGATTCGGGCATTACATACAGTTCTAATGATATGCTATGTGCTGTGATTTGCTCTAATCGCGGCACAAAACATTTCACTGGTAGAGTTTGCACTGCCCCTCTCGAGCCACATCGCGCCTGGAGGAGCATAGATTATCATTACAAGTATATGAAATGTGCCTAACACATACTTGTAATGCGCCTAACACATACTTGTGAAATGCGCCTAACACACATACACTTGTAATGATGTGCTTTGCATCATTTTTAGGCGCATTATGTTTACTATGCAAGGTATGCCTGACGCCAGATTTTCGATAGGGTCGGACTTTTTGGTGCACTTTACACTTATTTAATACGCCTGAAAACTGACGTAGCACCGCCAATTTTCGGACATCTCGCCCTTTGTGCGTACCATTGATGTGAGAGGTGGATGTTGGCTACAAAGGTATACAAATATGGACAGACATGCTACAGTGGAGCAGACGGATGGTCATTGCACCTCTGCTTATGAAATTTGTATGACCAGAAAAGTCTTAAATTTTAACGCCTTACCAAAGGAAAATATTACTAGCGATTTTTCCCATTTTCAAGCAAAATTTGCAACATAGATTTTTTTAGGGACCAATCCAGTTCTGACGTGGTTTTGATGGGCCATAAATGACTCCATGTAAGAACCTGCACCCCTTAAAATATTCAAAACAGCATTTAGGAAGTTTATTAACCCATTAGGTGTTTCAGAAGAATTAAAGCAAAGTGGAGCTGAAATATCAAAATTTAACTTTTTTTGAAGATATTTAATTTTTATCCATTATTCATTAGAATACAGTAGATATTACCATAGTGCGCGATTTGCCTCAACCACAAGCCTCAAAATAGGAGGAGCAACTACTTTATTTTGAGGTCTCATTTTCATTAGAATATTTTTTGGCACCATTTCAGGTTTTGCGGACACCCCAAGGTGCTAAAACTTAATAGATACCACTAAAAGACCTCATTTTGTAAACTACACCCTTTAGTACATGCAGGGGTGTAGTGAGTATATCGACTCGACCATAAGTGTTTCACAATTTTTTTAGCGTTAGGTTGTGAAAATGAAAAAATGACATTTTTGTTCCGATAATATGCAGTTTTAGCTGAAAATGTTTAATTTTTCAATAGGAATCCTGGAAAAAAAGTAACCCAAAATTTGCTACATAATTTCTTCCAAGTACGGCAATACCCTATATGTGGGTGTAAGCTTCTGTTTGGGCGCATAGTAGAGCGTACAGGAGAGTGAGCGCTATTCGGCTTTTGGAACGCAGATTGTGGTGGATGCCATGTCACATTTGCAAAGCCCCCAAAGTACCAGAACAAGTGAAACTTTCCAGAAGTCACCCCATCTTGAATTCAACACCTTTGAGGGAACTCACTCAGGAGTGTATTGTGCATCTTTGCCCCACAGATGTTTCACAGTTTTTTATCATTGGGCCGTGAATATGAAAAGAAAACCTGCAATTCCCCCATTGTTTTTGGGATTGCAGTATAAATGATATGACAACTATGCAGTCGGTATAAATACAACAATATCTATTTTATATAAAGTGAAGGAAATAATTATTTGATCCCTTGCTATAATTTTAAGGGTAGGTTAATTTTAATATTGAGAGATAGAATATCAAAATAAAATTCAGAAAATCACATTGTATAAATTATATAAATTTGTTTGCATTTTACAGTGAGAAATAAGTATTCGATCCCTCTGGCAAACAAGACTTAATACTTGGTGGCAAAGCCCTTGCTGGCAAGCACAGAAGTCAAACGTTTTCTGTAGTTGATGATGAGGTTTCTGCACATGTCAGGAGGAATTTTGGTCCACTCCTCTTTGCAGATAATCTTTAAAACATTAAGATTTTGAGGCAGTCACTTGGCAACTCAGAGCTTCAACTCACTCTATAAGTTTTCTATGGGATTAAGGTCTGGAGACTGGCTAGGCCACTCCATGAACTTAATGTGCTTCTTTTTGAGCCACTCCTTTGTTGCTTTGGCTGTGAGTTTTGGGTCATTGTCTTTCTGAAAGACCCAGCCATGACCCATTTTTAATATCCTGGCAGAGGGAAGGAGGTCGTCACTCAGGATTTTATGGTACATGGCTCCATCCATTCTCCTACTGATGCGGTGAAGTAGTCCTGTGCCCTTAGCAGAGAAACACCCCCAAAACATGTTTTCACCTCCTTGCTTGACAGTGGGGACGGTGTTCTAGGCAGCATTTTTCTCCCTCCAAACACGGCAAGTTGAGTTAATACCAAAGAGCTCGATTTTTGTCTCATCTGACCACAGCACCTTCTCCCAATCACTCACAGAATCATCCAGGTGTTCATGGGCAAACTTCAGAGGGGCCTGCACATGTGCCTTCTTGAGCAGGGGGACCTTGTGGGCACTGCAGTATTTTAAACCATTACGGTGTAATGTGTTACCAATGGTTTTCTTGGTGACTGTGATCCCAGCTGCCTTGAGATTATTAACACGTTCCCCTCCTGTAGTTTTAGGCTGATCTCTCACCTTCTTCATGATCAAGGATACCCCATGAGGTGAGATTTTGCATGGCGGCCCAGATCGATGTCGATTGACAGTCATTTTGTATTTCTTCCATTTTCTTACTATTGGTTTTGTAGCCCACTCCAGCTTTGTGCAGGTCTTTGATCTTGTCCCTGACATCCTTAGAAAGCTCTTTGGTCTTGCCCAGGTTGTATAGGTTAGAATCTGACTGATTAATTAAGTCTGTGGACAGGAGTCTTTTTATAAAGGAGACTGACTATTTGAGACAGCTGTCTTTAATGCAGGTAACAAGTTGATTAGGAGTGTGTAACTGGTCTGTAGGAGCCAGAACTATTAATGGTTGGTAGAGGATCAAATACTTATTTCTCTCAGCAAAATGCAAATACATTTATATAATGTGATTTTCTGTTTTTTCTTTTGGATATTCTATCTCTCAATGTTAAAATTAATCTACCCTTACAATTATAGACTGTTCATGTCTTACAAACTTACAAAATCAGCAAGGGATCAAATAATTATTTTCTTCACAGTAGTTTTTGTTTTTTTAAACTTATGTTTATTCGGTTTCTCATGAATTACACAATAAATTGATTACAAAATACGAACAAGGCTTGCGATGCAGAGTAAATACGATATGATGTCTGCGTCAAGAGCAACGGCCCTTAATACAAATTTCAAGCCGATCAAGACCAGAATAGAAGGTCATTCGCCCTAAAGAGGACGGATGGTTCTTTAGAGTCTAAAAGAGAAACCAATTTTCTAATTTAAAACACTAAAAGTAAGCAAACACAACTACAAGTGAGATAAACATCATCACAAACAAAAGAGAAAAGAAAAAATAAATAAATAAATAAAATAATAATAAGGGGAGAGGGGAAGTGAAGGGGGGAAGGGAGGTTCACCACCTCAGTGTGACCCTGAGCCCAGTTAGAGCAATGTAAGGCGCCTTTTAAGTTGACCTGGGGACGCCCCCTCAAGAAGTACAAGAATTTCTACCAGTGACTATAAACGTGTATTAGGGTTAGAGTTGCATGGAGATCACGGTGTCGTCTCAGGGAGATGTAAACGACCCAAAGATCCCGCTAAAACACCCTCAAGGTACCACGTGGAAAACCTAAAAGGGAAGACCAAAGACCTAATGTCTTCAGGAGACATGAAGGCTTCTATGTAGGGTTTCCAAGTGGTGAAAAACTTTTCAGTTAGAGTTAATTTAGCCGTTTCCACTTCCATCCTTTCCAGATTAAGATACGATCTGACCAGTCGATGAATCTCTCCCACTCCTGGTACTGAAGACTCTAGCCAATTATTTAGGATGCAGCGTTTCGCCGCAAGAAGAAGGATATGCATGAGTGCGTGATACTTGCTAAGACCGGTTAAATCGTGGAAAAGGCAAAATGAGGGAGACAAAGGAACTTCCACGGCCCATCTTAGCTTTAAGGTGTCTCTCAGTTCTCCCCGACTCTCTGTGAATGAGGGCATGACCATATCCCATGGATCAGGTCTGTCTTTGGTTGTAGACATTTAGGGCAGGCTAGCTTACGATTGGGGGCAAGAGGGTGGGGTGGGATGTTAAACCCATAAATTGCTCGATGCATAAAGCGGAAATAAGTTTCCCTCCATTTCTCACTGATTACGGCCTTGCTGATTTTGTTCCAGCCTTCTATGGCCACCTGTGGAATGTTCAGGTCTGGAAAGTTCTCCTCCCATTTAGACAGTAATTTAGAGGCTGTTACAGGGAGTTGTGACTCCCTCAGTTTTGCATACAGCAGAGAAAGGGAAAGACTGAGGACCCACTAATTCATCAAAACTATTCGAGGGGAATTCCTTAGTAAGATTAACTACTCTGGACCTTAAAAAGCTGTTAACTTGAGCAAATGTAAGGAAATGAGATGTTGGGATGCTGTATAAATTTTGGAGTTCGGGTAATGAGTGGTAGTTACATTTTTGGATATTGAACAAGTGACCCACTGTGGTTATACCTTTAACCTTCCAGATGCGGAGATGGGGGTCCCCTCTCACTCTGTGCAAACTCTGGGTGGCAAGATAACGGCATGAATTTGCTGAGATGGGCTGGGAGTTTAAATAATTTACGGCTGATCTTCCATGTAGCGATTGTGTCACGCATTAGCAGGCATGATCTAATGGTGAGAGGGACATTGGCAAATTTGGTATGCAAAAGGGCTGAGAGGTCCCAATGGGAGGCGAGCGCCAATTCAAGTTCTGTGTTAGAATAATAAGAGGCATTTTTTACCCAATCTAAACAATGCCTAAGGTTGCACGCTATATTATATAGTCGCACATCAGGGAGGTTCAAGCCCCCTAATTTCCTAGGGAGCATAAGCTTTGATAGGGCAATTCTCGGTTTCTTTCCCGCCCAGATAAATCTCGAGAAACCCGCCTGGATTATTTTAACATCCGAATGTTTTAACAATAAGGGGATGGTTTGAAGGGGGTACAAAAGTTTCGGGAAACTCATCATACGGACGAGATGGCATCGGGCTAGAGAAAGCGGTAATTTTGACCACCTGTCCAGCTCTCTTATAATTTTCAATATGAGAGGGGGATAGTTAAGGGAGTAAATCGTTTCCAGAGACTTCCCTATGAAGATTCCGAGGTATTTAATGGATTTGTTGGTGATTTTTATTGGGGTGTCCAGATGATCTAGCGAGATTGAGCGTGAGTTAGGGGCGGGTCTCAAAAGTTCCATCTTTGATTCATTAATTTTGAATCCAATTTTGAATCCAATCTTAGATGGTGAAATAAGTGCGGGAGGTCTCTCTCCGGATGTTTGAGGAAAAAAAATGATGTCATCCACAAAAAGAGCTAGTTTCTGCTCGGATGTTTTGACAGAAATTCCCTCAAAAATGGGAGAGGTGGTAAGAAACCTAGCGAGAGGTTCAATTGCCAAATTGAAAAGGTAGGGAGATAGGGGGCAGACCTGTCTAGTGCCGCGTTGCAGGTAGAAAGGGGTGGACAAAAATCCTGGGAGGCTTATTTGGGCAACTGGATTACTATACAGAGTACACAAAAATCCGTGAAATGGTCCCGTGAGTCCAATTTTGTCCAACACAAGGTCCAGCCACCCCCAGTTGACCAAGTCAAATGCCTTCTCAGTGTCTATTGTGACCAAGGCCGAGTAGGGGTGGTGTGTTGGGGATTTTTTGACCTCGTCCAAGACAAGTAGGACCTTTCTGATATTAGTTACCGCCGACCTCCCTTGGACGAAGCCTTCTTGATGGGGGCCAATTAGTTTGGGTATGAATGGGGCTAAGCGATCTGCGAGAATTTTGGAGAGCAATTTGAGGTCTAAGTTGATTAGGGAAATCGGGCGATAAGAAGAGGCTAAAGTCGGGTCCTCTCCCGGTTTTGGGATGATTTTGATGTAAGCTGTATTCATTGAGGCAGGGATAGGTTAACCAGATAAGTAGGAATTGAACAGGGAAAGAAGAGTAGGGGTGACTTGGGATTTCAGTGCCTTAAAGAATTCCCCTGTGAACCCGTCCGGGCCTGGGGCTTTATTCGGTTTCAACTTTCCAATGGCTGATGCTATTTCAAGCTCAGAGATTGCGGACCCCAGTATTGAAACCTCTTCCGCTGTGAGACCAGGGAGCCTGATGTTGGCCAGCCACTCACGTGAGGCCCGACTGTCCAAGTGCTCACCAGTATACAGCGCCTGATAAAAGGAACGGAAAATTTCCGTCACTTTTCCTCCCTCCGAGACCAGAGTTCCTTCCTCATCTCGCAGTGAAGGAAGGGAGGGAGGAGGATGGTGGCCCTTGGCGAATTTTGCCAACAATCTTCCTGGTTTACTGTCAAAGCGGAATAGTTTAGCGACCATTTTAGATTTAGAGAAATGTTCTCTTTTTTCCATCCAATGTTCGTATTCCCATTCGTATTCCAGATAACTCTATAGTCCGAGGAAGAGCAAGCCAAAAACGCGTCATAGGCCTCGCGCAGTGCGTTGCCAAAGTGGTTAATTTTCTCGGTTAGTTGTTTCTTAAGCCTAGAGGCATATTTGATCAGCCTCCCCCCTGTGAACCGCTTTGGCTGTGTCCCGGTAAAGCTGAGGAGTCTCTTGGTGAATGGCATTGTGAGACTGATATTCCATCCACCAGCCCTATAGGGTCAATTGAAATTCCTCATCTTATAATAGAAAGGAGGGAAATCTCCAAATGAAGTCTGTGCCTCGTGGGAAGCGGTCTGCAACAGAGAGGATGACAGGGGAATGATCAGATATGACTAAGTCGCCGATCTGAGCCTCTCGCTCTCTTGAAAGGAGCCCCCTTGAGACAAATAGGTAGTCAATCCGTGTCCAGGTATTATGAGGGTGAGAGAAAAAGGAGAACTCTCGGCCCTCAGGGTTACGAATACGCCAAATATCACTAACGTCTAGGTTCTCAGCAAAGCTAGCTAAGTAGGAAATGCTGGGCTGGTGACGTAGTCTCGGATTTGAGTTTCCCCTTCTATCTTCCTGATAATGCATGATGGAGTTAAAGTCTCCACCTAGGATTTTGTTTTCGATGGTGTCGCTCAAAATGATCGTTTCTAGACCCTTGAAGAAGGTTTAACCTCTGGTGTTGGGTCCATAAATGTTATAGAGTGACCAAGATTCCCCTGCAAGACACAGTGTTGTGTTGCTCCACCTCCCCTCGCTGTCATGCCTATGATCAAGGATCTGGGCGTTGACATGTTTTCCTACAAGTGTTATCACTCCTGCTTTGTTATCTATCGCAGGTGATCCAAGCACCTGGCCCACCCACAGCCTTTTAATTCACTCGAAATCTTGCTCTGGTAGATGTGTCTCCTGGAGAAATGCTATGTCAATTTTTAAACGTTTGAGGTGTTTCAAGACCATCATACGCTTAGTGGGAGAGCGTAGCCCCTTGACGCTCCAGGAGACAATCTTCATGTTCCCGGCTCAAGGGAAGAACCTCAGCGAGGCGGTAAGGGGGAGGGGGAGGAGAAAGGGAGAGAAAAAAAAAAAACACAACACAACACAAAAAACACACAGACAGATACCCGTCCAAACAAAAGGCTATGCTAAGCCCGGCACTCTGAGGGAAGAAAATAAGTTAGAACACAACAAGTTCTTCCCCAGATAATGTGCAAAGTGACTTCACTTTTTTCCGCCAAGACTTGGGGGTGGATTAGCAAAAACAAGAACATTTACGCAGAAGGGGCAATCCTGGATCAAATGGGCCCGACTGATGGAAGCCCGAAGAATGGTACATATATCCGCGCTTGGCCGGTCAGTCCACAGTTGGTATGGTTAGTGAAGTGATTAGATTAGAGAAAACAAACCATATAGAAAAAAAGGGGGGTGTAGGGAAACATGTAGAGTCTCAGCAAAGATGGATTTCAGTTATTAAGCCTTGGCATCCCCCATATGTTGGGAGCTCAGAAATTGGTGCTAAAGCATCAAAAGTCCTGAGGCCGGCGGTCCCCGAGTGGGGAGGTTGGAAATGCTATCAGTGTCTCACTCGGTCATCTTGGAAGCCTGGCGTTTTCTCTGCTCCTTGGGACTCGAGGTACGAGAAGAGTGAGAGGGGCCAGGGTCATCCTCTGCGGAGTTCGGGTTATCCCTGATGGTAAAGGAGGGTCGGGGTGGCGGGGAGGAGTGACAAGGGATACGTGGAGAAGATGATCTGAAACGCCTCCTATTGTCTCTGTCGACGAAACTTTGTGCTTCCTCCGGGGAATAAAATGTCAAAATGTTGCCGTTTCTGTGGAACACTTTTAAGGTCGCTGGGTAGAGAAGGGCGATTTTTATTTGCTTGCGAAACAGAGCAGAACAGATGGGTGAGAATGTCCTGCGCTTGCGGACTACCTCTGCCGAGAAGTCTTCAAAGACTAGTATTTTTCTTCCTCTGAAGATGAGGTTGGATTTGAGTCTTCTGAAAGCTTGTAAGATTGCCACTTTGTCCGTGAAGTCCAGAAATTTAGCAATAATCTGGCGTGGGTGGTCAGAAGGTTGCGGGGGGATTTCCAGACACGCAGGCGGCTTGGCACCACTTCTCAGGTCAGGACCGATCCGATGCGCTCTCTCAACTTTACAGGGGCTCCTCAAACCCAGCGCCTCTGGTAGATCTCTCTCGCATAGGTGTATTAGTTCGGTAGCCGGTATCGCCTCTGAGACCCCTATTATCCGTAAATAGTTTCTTCTCGAGCTGTTTTCGAGGTCTTCCATCTTATCTTTTAGTTGCCTGTTTTCCTGGGCCAAGTCGGACAGATCAGTGCAAACCTTGTCCATGTCGCTGGTGAGGTCCTGAAGTTGTAGATCGTGGTCGTCAAGACGTTCGGCATAGATTTTGACGTCTGCTTTCACTTGGGCTACCATACGTGCTACGGACGCGGTCAAGGAGGCTTGAAGGTCCTCAGAAATCTGTTTCGCCACCTCCTTCACTATCATCGCGAATTAAGAGCTTGAAGGGTCTATCAGAGGGTGGTTCATATCTGGGATGAGGTTCTGGTCCGTGGACAGGGCTGGAGTGGTTGCCGAGAGGTTTGCTGGTGTGACCCAATCCGGGGATGAGGCATGGCTGGCCAAAGGGGTTTGCTGCGGCACCAAACAGGGAGGCTCAGGGGAGGCTGGTAGCTGATCCTTGTTGTCCTTCCCGGCTTGTTTAACATTTTTATTGCGTCCCATTTTGCAGACAAATTTTTCCATAGGCTGTTAGATTGAAGGGCTGCCTGGGGCTTGTGGATAGCTTTGTTGCTTTAAGGACCCAATGGCAGGGTGAAATGGAGGGGTCAGCTTGATCTGAGCGCAGCCCGGGGAGTGAGGTGTTAAAGGATAGTGGCTCTGTGTAGCCAGAGGAGAACTGTCCCAGGATTTAGATACCCAGATGTGTTAGGTGTCCACTGTAGCTTAATACAGTCTCTGGGGGTTTGTGACTCCTGGTAGCAGGCAGAGGGGAAGGGTCCAGGGCATTTCCTTGGAGTGAGTGGGTCTGGGGGGAGCTGAGGAGTTGCGCGCCCCTGTCGTACCTGGTTAGGTTGCCGGTCTCTGATCCGTTCCTGCCAAGGGGGTCTGGTGCCGAGGCGTGGCGTCTGGAGCTTTGCTCCGGTGTCCAGTAATGTGCGGGTGTTCGTGTCAGAGCGCGGAGCATGCGGACCTGTCAGGTGCAGAGTGCGGCGCTCTCGCTGTGTTCCTCTAGCTACAGCTGTGGTCAAGCCCGGGTTCCGTGCACGCGAGTTTCGCGGGCTTTTTCCTCTCCCCGCAGCCCCGGCTCTTTTGCGGACGAGCGGCTGCTCCGGTCTCCTCCGGTAAGTCCCCCGATGTTCAGGGGACATTGCGGGCTACATGCGGGCTGGATTGTCGGGTCTTGACTGGCGGATTTGCTAAAAAATCCAGGAGCTCCTGTTCTAAGCTCCCAGCATGGCGGCGCCGGAACCGGAAGTCCCCCTTCACAGTAGTTTTCTCATGTTTTACTACTTTTACACAATAGGAATGTGTTTTCAAAAAATTGCATTTTTATGTTGTCATTTTCTGAGAGCCATAAATTTTATTTTTATGCATATGAAGCTGCATAAGACCTTGTTTTTTGGAGGAATTGATGTTTTCATTGGTACCATTATGGGATTCATATTACACATTTTATTCTGGATTTTGAGAGACAGAATAAACAAAATACATCAATCTTGGTAGTATTTAACTCTTTATTACTTTTATTTTTTACAGCAGTCACCGTGCGGTTTAACTTTACTCAACAGGTCGATACGATTACCCAGTTTATATATTTTTAAATTTTTTACTACTTTTACTATTATTTATCTTTTAATAATGTTTACGGATGGTTGTAATCTGATAACCATAACTTTTTTATTCTGTTGACAGAACTGTGTAAGGACTTTTTTTTAGGGGGTGGGGTGACTTACATTTTCACTGCGACTACTTTGGAGTTTATATGACTTTTTGATTGCTTTTTATTCCATTTTACATGCAGTGGGGTTATTTTTTTATTTTTAAACAGTTTTATAGCCAACGTCATATGGATGTGGTGATACCAAATATGTCTACCTTTTTTTTTTTTAAGTGATAAGTATTTGTAATGGGGAAAGGATTTTTATCTTTCCACACTTTTACTTTCTTACTTTTTTTTTTTTTTACTTTTCCCACTATAGGACTAGACTTAGCGAGTGTTTGATCTCTATTATGATAAATATCAGTACATGACTGTTCTGCAATGTATTACTGTCATTCAACCCATCAGACCTTGCCTCTGGGCAGGTCATTGTTTGACCTACAGTTGTTATGATGGCCATCCACGCCTCACGGGAGGGCCGATGGAGGACAATGGGAGCCTCCTCCCTCTGTCATACTCCTTAGCTGCTGCAGTCGCTATTGACCGTGGTAGCAAAGAGGTAAAACGTCCAGGAACGGAGTTATCTCCTGTCCTGGCCGCAACTGCAGGAGCCCGGCTGTCAATCTCTTACAGTGTTCACCATACCGTTTCTGTACATCATGGTGTGTTAAGAAGTTAAAGAAATATATCATTTTTGTATGCTGTAGTAATATCATTCAGATGCTGTAATAATTTTTCATTTATAACTTAGTGCAAGAATTGTTCAAATCTAGACATATTTAAGATCCAAATTACAGCAAAAGTTTAAAAAATATTTAAATTGTCGCCTAATATGCAGTTAGTAACCAAAGAGAGGAAATACAGTAAGGGTCTGTCCACACGACAATCTTTTTCAGACAGAAATCCACCCGGATTTGGATTTTAAAAAGCGACTGTAAAACCATCCCCATGGACCCCAATTGAAAATCCGCTTTGTATTGCACTAGACTCTTATTTAAATTGGTTTTTGTTCCTAATCTTCATATGTATTTTATGTAAAAAAAAACACATCCAAAACCCCATAGAAATGAATAGGACTCATTTTCTGAGTGTGAATCTGCCAGAAAAAAACGGCCTCAAAATCCACATAAAATACTTGTTGAAAACTGCATTGTCTGATGCAGTTTTTTTCTTATTCAATAAACTTAATTGAAAATGTATCATGACAAAAATGTGTGCACATCATACAATCGTTAGATTGATAAATCCAACAATATGCAAACATTAATGTGCGATTTGGTTTTTAACAGTAGGATCCAAGAAGTATTTTGACATTGTCATGTGGACTTCCCTTAGTTTATTGATGTAAGCTGATTCATCATGTCACAAATGACAAAAAGGGGGAGATTTTAACTTCTAATTTTTTTATACTTTAAAAACTTTTTGTTTTACACATCATTAACATTGAGCCACCATATGGTACTTGACCACTAGGGGACTCATTTCTCAGTATACCCTTCTGAATCCACTGCCTACTCCGGATTCAAAGACAGATGTTCAGCAAGGGAACAGGGGAGAGCCGAGGTGAGTATTATTATTATTATTATTATTATAATTATTATTTTTAATAGGGGAGTGAAGGCGCCTACCTACTGGAGGGGAGTCCTTACCTACCTACCTACCATGAAGGGCATATCTACCTGCCTACCTACTGAAAGGGGCCCCGTCTACCTACTTACTAGAGGGGGCCCAATCTACCTGCCTACTGGAAGTGGCACTATCTACCTACCTACCTACTAGAAGGGGTCCTATCTACTTAGAGCTCCATCTAGTAGATAGGTAAGTAGGTAGAACCCCCCCCCCCCCCCCAATAAGTAGGTTTCTAATTAACTATCAACTTGAGGGTGTACTATCTACTTACCTACTAGAGGGGGCCCTATACTTAAGTGGGACTTTGAACAATGAGATTTTCTCCAGCACTCTTGTATTGAAAAAAAAGCAATGTTTATTGTAGACTCATAATAAAAACAGGATTAAAAATCAAAGACGACACATATAGACAGGAACATTGTCTACGCGTTTCGAGCCCAAAAACAGAATGGCTCTTAGTCGTGGGCATTATACTAAGTGAAAGGAAAATTACTTAAATGGATCCTGTAAGTGCAAATGAACAATAAGATTTTCTCCAGCACTCTTGTATTGAAAACACCGCAATGTTTATTGTAGGCTCATAAAAATGGAAAAATGGTAGACTCATTAAATGGAAGTTTCCTTGCACTTAGTACTATGGTCACAACTAAGAGCCATTCTGTTTTTGGGCTTGAAACGCGTAGACAATGTGCCTGTCTGTATGTGTCTTTTTTGATTTTTAATCATGTTTTTATTATGAGTCTACAATAAACGTTAAGGTTTTGTCAATACAAGAGTGCTGGAGAAAATCTTATCGTTCATTTGCACTTACAGGATCCATCTACAGCTGGAAAGTCTGCTTTCTCCTGTGCACCAAAGGATCATTGGATACAGATCCCATTGCAAATTAAATGCTGGTGGAATCAGGCTGGTGAGCTGATTCTTTTCTTATATTATGCTATAAAATGGGACTTTACCTACTTAATAGGAAGAGTCTGCCATTTATCTGACTAATTAGGATCTAACCTACCTAAAATAAGTATCTACCTGTCTGCATGCCTAGTTGTTGTTTTTTTGGGGGGGAGTGGCTGTCTACTATATGTGGTGTGTTCCTACCTACTGGCATCACAACTGGGGGCCATATAAGTGGCTGGGGGAACTTTCAATGTTTGGGATATAATTACTGTGTGGGGCACCAAAGGGGGCATTGTTACCATTTGCGGTGCTATTGATGGGAAGTTTCTTACAAAAGTGGGAATTGGTAGAGATGTGCTGGAAAAGTGAAAAAAATCTAACATGTTTGTGTGGTAAATTCTGCAGAGACGAGTTGCGGCCGAGTGAAGGCATCATGATGGTCTGTTGTGGATGGAGAAAGAAAAGTGAAAGAGAACAACTCATCAGACTTCATCTGTGAGCCCCTGGATGTAACTGCACTGTTATCACGTAAATGTCTGCAGAGCCTGTGTTATACTGGTTACCATCACTATATGGTCACTGTATGGAGGTAATACACAATCTGCAGAGCCTTTGTACACTGCTCTCTACCACTATCTGGTCACTGTATGGAGGTAATAAATGGTCTGCAGAGCCTGTGTACACTGGTCTCTACCACTATATGGTGGTAATAGTGGTCTAGTGTAATGGTTTATATTCAGTAACACTACAGTGGTATTATAGAGTTTCTTTAGTGTGGTGATATGTGGTCATGATGTGGTGGTATTATTTGGTCTTTAAATATTTTTGTTATTGATCTGGGTATATTGATTTGGTCAGCAACATTATAGTGGTATCATGGCTGTCTTTTCCATTGGGCAGGGTAGGCGGTTGCCCGGGGCCCCACGAGTACAGGGGGCCCCCTAGGGCAGCTGCCTACCCTACCCAGTGGCAGTGAATACACCCAGGGACGTTCGTTGGTCTGCGGTGCCACCCTGTTGCGATGTGAATAGTAAAGCGCAGGCACGTTGCAACAGGGCGGCACCGCAGTGAATTAAAGGGGCCAGACTACAGCGATGCTTTGAACTCTTGTATTTAGCCGGGACCCGGGGATTGCAGTGACAACTGCTTTTACACTGGTGGCAGCAGCTATAGAAGCAGTGGTATGGTAGTTTGATGTCAGCTTTCCCTGCCACCGCTTCCTTGTGACAGGATTGGCATAGCACTTATGCTGATGCTGTCAGTTCAGTAGCGCGGTCCTGGTGCACTGCTGGGAAAGAAGAGAGAGGAGCAGATTGCACCACTGAAGAGCACTGTTGGGGAGAAAGAGAGAGGAGCAGCGATGCCCCTTCCTCTACCCTCATACCATCAGCAGTGGAGAATTGAAGATTGCCCGGCACCCTGCTCTTCTAGACTTCATGAAGAGTGAGTGATTAAGGGAAGTGGGTGGGAGAGATGTGGAGTGTTAGGAAGAAGGGAAGAGATGTGTGGTGTTAGGAAGCCTATCAAGTGTTATACTATCTGCAGGCCTCATGTATCTAAGCCTATAAAGTGTTATACTATCTGCTGGCCTCGTGTATCTAAGCCTATCAAGTGTTATACTACCTGATGGCCCTGTGTATCTAATCCAATCCTGTGTTATACTAACTGATGGAACTGTGTATATAATCCTATCCTGTGTATATAAGCCTATACTGTGTTATAATACCTGATGGAACTGTGTATCTAAGCCTATCCTGTGTATCTAAGCCTATCCTGTGTTATACTACCTGCTGGCTCTGTGTATCTAAGCCTATCAAGTGTTATACTATCTGCTGGCCCTGTGTATCTAAGCCTATCAAGTGTTATACTATCTGATAGACCTGTGTATCTAAGCCTATCATGTGTGATATTGACTGCTGGACCTGTGTGTATAATCCAATCATGTGTGATACTGTCTGCTGGACCTGTGTGTTTAATCCAGTCATGTGTGATACTATCTGCTGGAACTGTGTGTCTAAGCCTATCATTGATATGATCTGCTGGACCTGTGTATCTAAGCCTTTCATGTATCCAGGGCAGGGGCATAACTCCTGGGGTAGCAGACAAAGCAACTGCCCAGGGGCCCGTGCTCTTAGGGGGCCCGGCGACTGCTACCACGGTAGTTCCTCTCCTGTGCCCGCCGACAGTGAACATACTAGTTCACTGCCGGCGGACACGGAGCTGCGGGGCCCGGCGCTTCCTACCTCTGAACACCCAGGCCCTCCAGCCCGAGCGCTCAAAGGCAGGACTGGCCGGTATTAGTGCTGACATGGGCTGCGCGATGACGTCACCTCATCGCGCGGCACGCGCCGAGCACAGACTGACTGGCCGGCCGGCTGCGCAGTCACATCGGGGGCGCGAGAGACAGGTGCGTACGTGATTTCTTTTTTTTATTTCTAATAATGAAGCCCCCTGCCTGCCTGTAGACTGGCCCCTATAGCCCTGCCTGCCTATCTGTTTGCCCCTATAGTCCTGCCTGCCTATCTGTTTGCCCCTATAGCCCTGCTTGCCTATCTGTTTGCCCCTATAGCCCTGCCTGCCTATCTGTTTGCCCCTATAGCCCTGCCTGCCTATCTATTGGCCCCTATAGCCCTGCCTGCCTATCCATTGGTCCCTATAGCCCTGCCTGCCTATCCATTGGTCCCTATAGCCCTGCCTGCCTATCTATTGGCCCCCTATAGCCCTGCCTGCCTATCCATTAGCCCCCTATAGCCGTGCCTGCCTATCCATTGGCCCCCCTATAGCCCTGCCTGGCTATCTATTTGCCCCTATAGCCCTGCCTGCCTATCTATTGTCCCCTATAGCCCTGCCTGGCTATCTATTGTCCCCTATAGCCCTGCCTGCCTATATATTTGCTCTTATAGCTCTACCTGCCTGTTAATGTGCCCCTATAGCTCTGCCTGCCTATATATTTGCCCCTATAGCACTGCCTGCCCATATCTTGGCCCCTATAGCCCTGCCTGCCTATATATTGGCCCCTATAACCCTGCCTGCTCATATATTGGCCCCTATAGCCCTGTCTGTCTATATATTGGCCCCTATAGTTCTGCCTGTCTATATATAGCCCCTGTAGCCCAGCCTGCCTATATATAGCCCCTATAGCCTCCCCAAAGCCCTGCCTGCCTATATATAGTCTCTAAGGCCTCCCCAAAGCCCTGCCTGCCTATATATATGGCCGCTATAGCTACCTAAACTCTGCCTTCCTACCTATATGGCCCCTATACCCTGCCTGCCTATCTATATGGGGCCCTATAGCTACCTAAACTCTGCTTGACTGCCTATATGGGACCCTATAGCTACCTAAACTATGCTTGCCTATATGGGGAACCTTTTGCCTACCTAAATCTGGCCTATCTGGGGCCCCATATAAACCCTGCCTGCCTAAATGGACCCAATATAGCCAGGGAGGACAGGGAGTGAGGTGCTGGAAAAGTGAAGATTCTAAGATATTTGTGTCTAAATCTCCAGGGACAAGTGGCCCGGAGACGACATCATGAAGATCTGGACCGGATGAAAAACAAAAGGGGAAGTCAACGACTCGTCAGAGAAACCTGTCACCTGTGAGTCACAAGATGTAACTACACTTCAATCACATACTGTATGTCTGCAGAGGCTGTGTACACTGGTGTCTACAACTATATGGTCACTATATGGTGGTTATATACAGTCTGCAGAGCCTGTGTACACTGGTGTCTACCACTATATGGTCACTGTATGGAGGTAATATACAGTCTGCAGAGTCTGTGTACACTGGTATATACCAGTAAATGGTCACTGTATGGTGGGAATGTACAGTCTACAGAGTCTGTGTGCACTGGTGTCTACAATTATATGGTCACTGTATGGTGGTTATATACAGTCTGCAGAGCCTGTGTACACTAGTATATACCACTATATGGTCACTATATGGCGGTACTATTGGTCTTTGTGTAGTGATCAGTAATAGTGTAGGGGCATTATTCAGTCACTTTGTGGTCATGTTCTGGTGGTATAATCAGGTTCCTATGTAATAGTGTTATTGGTAATGTTGGTTTTGGTATAGTGGAATTTGTTTCATAGCAATATAATTGTGAGATGTATGGTGAGGTATTTGCCCCCTGTATTATCTACATTATTGTTTTGCCAAGTTTTTCAATACAGAATCTAGGTACAGCTTTAAAGAAGGCCAATCAGTCAGGGTACAACACAATTTTATTTAACATATAAGTAAGAATAAACTGGTTACAGAAAATAGTGTGACATTGGGGACAGTTTTGCTAAATATGTATTTACAAAGGTTAAATACTTACAAACTTCACCTCCTCAGAGCTTATAACAACATCACCTGTTTTATGACTTCAACCATTGAGAAGCGAAATGGCAAAAACAGGGAACTCCAGGAGGGACTCAACACCAGCGAGAGCAATCTCAGCACTGGGTACCAGTTTCTAATTTTACCGAAGCCTCTCTGGTTGTTATATGTCTTAAAAAAAAACAGGCAGACACAACCTATGTATTGTGTCCAATTATAATACAAAGTTCTTTTTTATGACCTCATCTTGTATGATAGAGGAGCCAGCTCCCTGAGACTAAGATAAGAAAATACAGAATCACTCGAAACCAGATGATGCAGCCCCCTTAGGTCGTAAATTAAGTGAAGTCTGTAGGCTTGAGAGCTAGATAGAGGTATGCAAGCCTGTGTGATTATAACTTGTGATACAACAATGGAAATTATAATTAGTTTAATATACAAGAAATGGAAATTATGACATCAAATAGTCACATATTTCACTGGCATTACAATCCACCCTTGACTATTTGATGTCATACACTCGGGATATCCTGGGGAAATAACAGAGAACATAAAGAAAACAGACAACTCCACCATTTTCTTGTCTAAGTACTTGATCTGAAGTGAGAAGGGGAAACCTCATCTGTAGGGTATGTTCTGGGACTGGAGAGCCGACAGAAGGGGTTTGAAGGCTGCCCTCATGCGCAGAGTAGGACGCGACAAGTCCGGAAACAGACTCAATTGAGAGCCCTCGAAATCCAGCCGCTGCATCAACCTCGCCTTACGCATAATTTCCTCTTTTAATGTAAAGTGGTGTATTCTACATATGACATCCCGTGGCCGGGCGGGATCCATGCTCTGAGGACGAAGCGCCCTGTGGGCGCGGTCAAACTCAATGAAGGTCTCTTCCGGTCTACCCAGAATCCGGTTGAACACCCCAAGCCGCATCAACCCCCGCATCGTGGCCTGCAGACCAGGGACTCCCTGGCATGGGGGAGTCGGTTAGCGGCACGGTAGATTCCATGGGATCCTCGTGGGGACCACCCAAGGTCACCTGAGACTGGGTTCCAGGAAGCCTGCAGGCTCCTGTCTCTGAGCCTCCTGTCTGCCAGAGGTGCCCAGATTTCACAGCCTCCTGAGCGTTCCTCAAGGCCTGGGAAACATCCAGGTGGCCCTGTCTCCCATCCCCCTCGAACTCTGGGCCAGGGGGGGAGTCCATTAGAGGCCCGTGTGATGCAGAAGGGCGCCGTTCATTTTGCGGCTCTGTCTGGTGTCCCTGCTCCTCCGCCGCCCTTATCGGCAGTGATGCGTCCATCAGGGTCACCCCCCGGGCCTTCAGCTGCCCAGTTAGCAGAGGCGTCCAGGGAGTGACTCTCCGCAGACTCCCCTCGGGACTCCGATGAGGCGGGTCGGGCTAATAAGGGGACCTCAGCAGTGTCTCCCCTCTGCTTATGGCAGTCCGCTCTCCCCTCCGCTCGTGCAGCGCAGACCTGAAGCAGTCCCATGACCGGGGAGAGGTGTCGGGTTTCCCGTCCACACTGACCTGGCGGCGCCGCAGCCGCGACGCCGCTCCGTGACTGGCGTGGCTCCGTGTCGCGGGTCGGCAGTTCAGTCGATCCACTCCGGGGACCTCGTGCAGCGGAAGCTTCAGTGGTGGCAGCTCCCGACCTCCGTTCCGGCTTCAAGGCCCTAGAGACCACCCGAGGAGACGCTCCGTCCAGTACAGCAGGCGACAGTTTTGAAGGCAATTGCACCGCGGCAGCAGGGATCCCAGCGTTCCTTCTCGCGGGGGGCGCTGCAAAATGGCGTCGGCTGTGCTGGAGCGCGGGAAGGCAGGCCGCCATCTTCCAGTTGCTGAAGGGGTGCAAAAAAGGTTGAAATAGGCAGCCCCAGGTGCTCAGTGGGTGTCCCAGGTGGCATAGCTGCCTGTGTGTTCCTCCTCTTGCCCATGTTGCTGGCTGGTAATATAGATTGAGAGCTTGTCTCTGGAGGAGCCTCTGCAGCACACGACCTTTCTCCTACATGGCAGACCACGCCCCCCAACTCCACCATTTTAATAAGCATAAATTTGCTATATACTCTTCTAACACCATCAACATTCTTTTTCACTTGCTATATAACATCATAATGCATCAACCTCTCCTGTATCTAAACATTTGTGTAGATATGTGGGGGTCCATGTGCGTTCTTACACTAAAGTTGCCCTATTATGGACCTTTCAAACAATCAATAAAGTTTCAACTCTCACTCCTAGTTTGCTCAGGAGACTAGTTCACTGTTACCCTTTCCTGTTGCTATGTGCAGAAAACCACATTGGCCATGATTCTAGGCTATAAACAAAAATTGTAAAAGCACAAAAAATAGTTCTTGGTTTGACAAAAAAGAAAAGGAAAAGTCTCTTTTTTATTCGTAGCAGTCCTTCCTCTTCAATCTTTTAGAACTGAAAGTTAAAAAAAGCCCTTTATCAGGGATTATTGTTCCTGATTACCCCCTTTCCCCCGGGTTGAACAATAAAAAAACGGGTCTGTCTCCACTTTTGCTGTTTATAGGACAGGAGGTTGCAAATTAAGCACTTTTGCGGTAGCAGCTGGTGCAGAGTTAAGCCCCTTTTTTCAGACGGGCAGTCATGGTAATGCGGTTTGTTTTGAGCATCTACTTGGCATTTTTGAAGACCCATCCTGTAGCAGTGCAGGTTTCGGGAACTCTTGGCACTTTGGCAAACACCCCATCTCCGTTTCTTCAGACTCTTTTGAAATCTGCACATACTGAAGTAATTCAAAACAAACTTGAATCTTGCGTAACAACAAAACCCCCATTCATGCGGGTATCCAAAAAGTGAGGCTTGTGGGGGGGAGGGCACCGGGTTTGGTCCAATCAAATACCGTTATCAATATGGGCGGTTTGGTTTTGGGGGGGGAACATGGAAATTCTAGTCTCAGTCATTTAAACAGTAGGTCAGGAGAAGTTTCTCTGGTTACTTCCTCTGTTGATCCTCACCACATTCAATAAATGAAAGTCTCATACAAGAAATATCACACGGTTTTGTCACTCCAACTTATTAAAAAAACAACCCCGCCTATTTTGGGCCTTTTGCAGTTTCCGACATAACAAGGGAAAAGGAAAAAAAAAACATTTCTTCTTTCTGTTCCACAATCGACCTTCTTTCACCGGAAAAATAACCCTTTGAAGATAACATCATTAGAAAATTTTAATTTTAGCGTTTAAAACTAATACACGCAAAAAATAAAAAAAACTTTTTCTCCTCATACTGTTTGCACAGCAGATAAAGGGTGTTAAAATACAATATCACTAAATTTTTTCCTACCCTTTTCCCATTTGTGAAAAGCAATATTTTACATAATCATGTTTTTTTTCTTAAGCATTTACCTTCTCATAACAAACCCAAAAATTTCATGGGGGGTAAATGATCACCCACCCATGGGGGGGCCCGAACACACAACAGAATCAATCATTTTAAAACTGTTTTAAAACCAAAAGATATGGAAACTTTTTCTGCCCTCCCCAAAATTTTTCACGGGATTTTAGACAAAACCCTTTTAATACCTTCATTCAAAATCCTCACTACATCACCATTGCTTTCTAATAAAAAATCCTACTACATCACGGCTTCTTTTTTTGACAATAGCTAATAAAACAATTATTGATACAGCCCTAGATATTTTTAAATCTTTACTCAGCCTTTTTTTGTTATAAGAACAGATTAACATCAACAAAGAAAAGACACAACTTATCATGCAAAATAACTTTGACCTTTAGTACCAAAAATGAAACCATTTATCGCGAGCGCAAAGCCCATAACAAAAAAAACAAAAACAAAAAACAAGACACAAATCACGGGGCCCATCAAAACACAACATAGGGCCCAACACTCACACCACGGGGGAAACACTGGTGTTTTCCCCTTTAATGCCACAAATCTTTGTTAACCCTTAAACGGGAGCTCCAAAAAAAAAAATTTATCCAAAAAGGGAATGCAGAGTTTTTTTCATTCGGGAACACTTTAAAACTAAAAATCAATTTTTTACCAAAAAAAATTACAGTAGTACTACTAATAAACTCTATTAAATTTTAAATCCCCGGGGCTTAATTTCAAAAATAATCACTGGTTTTTTCATTAGACCCCATTGATCACAAAATCTCTTCTTCACTCCTGAAAGTAAACAACAAAAATCAAATCCCAACTTTAACCTTTCAAGGAAGGGGGGAAAAAAAAAAGTGTTAGCAACGGGTCAATAAAACAACATTATAGCAAAAAAATTTTTTTTCAAACCAAAAATGTGTGCACAAGCAAGATATCAAAATGACTCATAAATACCCTGGAATTAATTTTAAAAAAAAACAATTTAAGAGGATATCCTTTAATCCACCTACGGTCATTTTTTAAACAACATGACATGCATTGTATAAGCTAAAAAGGCACACACAAGTAATTCTGTAGGTCCCTACATCGCACAAAATTTTACCTATTTTACCTGTAAGGAAAAAAACGACAGTTACAAAAAAACATTTTCCTTAAAGAAACCAAATTGGTCCTTTTGTCTAAAAAGGGGAAGCAGGGAGGGAGGGTGATTTAAAAATAACACAAGAGTCAGCGTCCAAAGCCCCCTCCCCCCCTTTTCCGGAATGCAACGGGAATATACAAGTCACAGTGAGGCAAAAAGCTTTTTTTTCTTTTTTAAACCTTTTAAAAAGTCAAAACAAAAAATCTTACTTTTTTGCCAGAAAATCCTGTAACATATAACACCTGTGTCATAATTTTTAGGAATAAGCCTTAAATTTTAAATAAAAATTTTAAAAGGAGATTGCCGGAAAAAAAAAACAAACAGTCAGTAAAGAGAACAATTTTTTTTTTAATAGAAATAGTCAGCCAGTTAATTCACAAACAGCCACCTAACATCCCAGATATAAACATCCTTTCAAAACTAAAATACCTGTAGGGGGAATGACGCAAACTGTTCCCATATAATGACAAAAAACAGAACAAAAAAATTTTCTCCAACAAAAGGGCAAATTTCCTGGGCATTTATATTCGTTCACCAAGTGTTGTGTACCTCACTCAGAAACTAACATTTTCCGCGGCTTCAACATTTTTTTTAGCCAAAACACAATAAAAAAACAAATTAAAGGCCATTTCAAACCTAAGAAACAGAGATTTGGGAAATACAAACTTATACAATATTGACTTTGACACAGATCAACCTCTAAATATTTTTACTCCAAGATCGCGGGCATCAGACTCCACACATCAATTTTTAAAGGGAATAAAAACTTTTCCCAAACTGCTTTTCTGGAAGGCCCTTTTCACACCGTTTCCCCCCGATAAGGATTTCCCTCTGCTGCTTTTAACACAGGACTAAATCCGAAACTGATCACTCAATTCAATTTTTTCAGCATCACAAAGCAGTCCACGGGGCATTGCACTATAGCTTTCCCCGCAAAACTTTTAACCCAACCCCCCTGCCTAGGCTCTCAACATTTCAAGCAAAAAAATGATGTCCACTACACCCGATCATCTAAAGGAAACAAAGCTATGGACAACACCCCAGCAGACCCTCAGAGCAGCTACAACAAACAATTCCCCAACAACAAATGTTTTAAAAACAATTTCAACTATTTTTTTGGTTATTGGAAAAGATTGAAAAAATTTTGGATTTTGGAATTTCGCTAAAAATTTAATTTAAGGTCAAATTTTCTAAAATGGACTGTTAAGCCTTCTGCTTTACCCGCTCGCGCGCCAAAATTATGTTTGCCCCGTTTTTTTTAATACAGGACAAAGGGACAGCTTTAAAGAAGGCAACACCCGGGGCAACACAATTTTTTTTAAAAATAAGTAAGAATAAACTGGGTTTCGAAAAAGGGGACATTGGGACAGTTTTGCTAAATATTATTTAAAAGGTTTAAAAACTTACAAACTTTCCCCCCTCAACTATAAAACACACCTGTTTTATGACTTCAACCATTGAGAACAAAAAGGCAAAAACGGGAACTTTAGAAGACCAAAACCACAGGCGTCCCAGCACTGGGACAGCTTTTAATTTCACCCAAAGCCTCTCGGTTTTATGTCTTTCCCAAAAAAAAAAAGGGAGACACAACCTACTAAATTTTCCACTTAGAAAAAAAAGTTCTTTTTTAAGACCCATCTCATCATGGAGGGGGCCCGGCCCTGAACTAAGATAAGAAAATACAAATCACCGAACCAGGATGCAAAACCCCTAGGTCGTAAATTAAGTAAGTCGTAACTTGAGAGCTAAACAGAGGGATGGGAAGCCTGTTGATTTTAATTTTTTATACAACAAGGAAATATAATTTTTTAATATAAAAAATGTCTTTAAATGTTCGTAGTCGGGGGAGGGGGGCAGGGGGGGGCCCTCCAAAAATTTCCTTGGGCCCAGGCTTCTCTAGTTGCGCCCCTGATCCAGGGATATTTTAGAAGAGAAATTGTAGCGCTGGTTGAATAACTAGAACGACATATGACACTTGGGGAAAAAAACCACAATTTTAGTGTCATATTTTATTAAAATTTTCACAGGGGAAAAAAACCTTTCTTGGGGCAGGTACGAGCTCACTTCCTCAGGTTACAATAAAGTTCGTGCACATGTTTCGGTTTAAAAGAAGCGCGATGTGAAAGTGAGGCTCAGTGGCACTGAATTCAAATGTAGCGCATTAGAAACAATTTGGAAACAATAATCAACAAAAAACTGAATATAATAATTTAACAAAAAAAATGTTTTAAACTACTAACTCAGGGTTCAAAATGCGGCCCTCCACTGTTGGGAAACTACATCTCCCCCCAAACATTTGTAAATTTTAACAGTGGGCATGATGGGAGTTGTAGTTTCCCAACAGCTGGAGGGCCGCAGTTTGACACCTGTGATCTAACTAAAAGAATTTCACTAAAAAATCAATGATTAAAAGAAAAATAATATTCTGTATCTACGAAGGGAACATAAAACCAGGAATGAGTTAAGATCAGGACCATGACTAAAAGAGCTATTTAGCATCACTTATAGAGGAAGCGCAACTGCTGGAAAAAATATTTTTCAAAGAAAAAACTGTGAAAAACTTAAGATTAACTCTTGCAATTCATTTAACTCATTAGGAACTACTGTATCAAGTTTGAAAACCAAAAAAATTTTTCCCCTCCGAGACTTTTTTAAACGATTTGGGATAAATGCTGGAATTTGCTCAATGGGTTGAATATTAAAATTAGGTGACTCACCAGAATGAAAATTAAAACAATGCTTCGGAAGACTATGAATTAGTTTGTTGTGATTGATATTGTAATGATGATTGTTTAGTCTTTTGGAAAGTTTAGTACTGGTTTTCCCAACATATTGAATGCCGCACTTACATGTAATTAGATAGATGACATAGGAGCTATTACATGATAATTTATTTTTTATATTAAAAGTTTCTTTGGTCAAAAAGGAATAAAATTTATCTCATACAGTAAGAACATTACAGCATTTGCATGTAGGAAAATTGCACTGGAAGGTCCCGACCACATCTGTATTGTCATCACTTGTGGAGATGGTACTCTGTAGCTGTTTTAAACGTGAAGGAGTAATTACAATTGACAGGCAGCCACAGCAGTGTTTATACTCACACAGGGCACACCGTCCGGGGACACTGCCAGGGAAGCAGATGAAGTAACAGCAGCTACAGGGCCCGAGACCTGAGTCTAGGGGACCTGGCCGGGCCCCCTACTGGCACGGGCCCCATGGCAGCTGCTATGTCTGCTACCCTGGTAGTTCCGCCCCTGGGGGAAAGTAATAGCTAGTGTATCTTGATGTTAACAACTGCTGACCTATTAACTAAATCTATCAATGTTTACACCTAGTCCCTTGTACAAGCCACCAGGAACTGTCTACTGAGCAGTGTATGGCAAACGGTCACAGTCATAATCTTAGGAATATTGTTTCTGAAGTTTTTGGGCACACAACATTTGTTAAATACGGCCCTCCAAGACGTATTTAACAATGCTCAGTGGGATTTACATTGACTTCAATGTAAAATACGTATTGTCGTTTAGACGATACGTGTTTTACATTTGTTTTTCAATTGCATAAAATGGATGCATACAAAGACGTGATGTCAATTCTTGATCTGTTTTACGCATTGAAAACCCCAGAGAGACAATAGTGTACATTTTTGCAGTCCAGAAAACATGCCCATAAACTACCACGCTCTGTGGTACGTTTTTGCATGTGTTTTAGGGTATGTTCACACGGCATCTTGGATACGTTTCTGCAATATGCAAAATGTATTGGGTTCACATATTGCAAAAGCATATCCAAGACGCCATGTTAACATACTCTAACACAGAAAGGGCGAAAAAACGGGCACTCCTAGAGTAGATCGTCAGGAATTTTTTTTTTTTTACATTTGTAACATAAAACTATGGTTTGGTCAGAAACAAATGAACCATGACTATAATCGTCAAGTGTAAGCATATGTTCACATGTTGTATTTTGCCATGTGTTTTAGAGTGTATTTTGCACCAAAACATGCTTTAAAACCGTGATCAAGTACAGAACTCATTGAGTGCAGTGTAAAATCATCAGATGACAACGACATTTTTGCAGTGTGTAAGTGCCAATAAGTACTAAACTTTACAAGGCAATAATCTGCCTTGGGCAATTGTGCACTGAAATTACACAGCGCTTAATTTCAACAGAACAAACAAGCGCATTTACAGCAAGCAAAAGTGCGCGATTTGGATACGTCGTGTAAACTTCCCCTAAGTTGGAGGGAGTTTTCAAGCTCAGTGCCTAGGAAAACCTGAGCTGTAAATACTGCCCTGGTTGTGGTATGTAAATTCTGCATAAAAATATTAAAAGTGTTTTTTTTATTTTTAAAGGAAAGAAGAACAAAACAGAGGGGGCGCACAATAGTGAAAGTACGTTCATTGTACAATTAAAAATGGCAAGTGATAATCTTGCTCACCTTGTGGTGTTGTGCTGGTAGTGTAGAGGCACAACTCTCGTAAGCGCATACAGGGCTCTCATCCGAGCCTGACACACGGCAGCCACAGGTCTCTATCTCCAAAACCGCACCGGCGGCGATGGATATGAACAGCAGAGGCAGAAAGAAGATGAAAACGTCAACCCGGTGCTCGTTGCAAAAGAACACCTCAATTGAGGCAGCGAAGTGGTGTTAAAAATACAGGTTTTTTATTGAATTAAAGTAGTGCTTAAAAGAGTGCAATCTGGGACTTCTGATTCCGGCGCCAACATGTGGTGACACGGCCGCAGGAGCTCCGGAGCGACGTGACCGAAACCAGCAAAAACAACTGCGGACACCTACTATAAACAAGTCAGGAGGTCAGGAGGATGAGACGAAGTGGCTGCCGCGAGATATACCAAGCACCCCTCTGAGGTAAACCGACCACAGAGTCGGAAACTAAGCATCTGGAGCAGCCGGCACAGCAGCGCTACCTGCCCGCACAGACAGGCTTCCACAGACTGAGGACTACGCGGGATACGGCGGTCGCTGCCACTATCACCTATTCCCGCCATAGCACTACACAACTCCGCCCCCTTTAAATAACAGCAATATACAAAGTGCACCCCTCGGGGACAGAGCTCTGTCATTTACCGTTGATCAGCACAAACGGCAGCAGGACACTTGTACACTCATACCCCGTCGAGACATAGGGACATTCAGAGTCCTAACCAGCTTGATCCTCTGACAATACCTCAGAAAAAACAGGAGAGAGACAGTCTTTTCATGCAACTCCTGCTGTTCTGAGTTATGACAACTCCCTAGTCAGTTACTCGCCCTCTGTAACTAACGTTATAAACCCACTAACATTATAAACCCACAGTCGTTGGGAGGCTGACCATCTCCCTCGGAGAGGGAAACGCCTAGGTCGCGGAGACCCCCGCCGCCATTTACACCCACAGCACCGGCAGGGGTATATCTTCATTACCAGAAAACGGGTCCTAAAGCTCATCACAAACCGCTTGGAGATCATCTCCACTCTCAGACAGTCACAGCAATAAGATATACGACTTAATATAACCCAAGACAACACTGAGGTGCATCTACACAGGTGCATAGACCATCTAATATTAGACACCTCAGGTGCCCCATTGGCACCCCCCAGTGTGCAATTCCACCTTTATCCATGAAAATGGGCGATCTGACACACTTGGAGGCATAATGATCTTCCCCCTGGACACTATAAATCACACCTTGCTTACACCAAACCAACAAAGTGTATGAACCGTTACCTCCAGAAGATGGGAAAATCAAAAGCTACCAAACAACAGGGAATAGGAGGAAAAATTCCTCCAATAGAGATGGGAGATACGGAGGGTTCACCAGCACCCACAAAATTTGATGTTCTATCTTAATTCTGAAAGTCCCCAAAAGTCGCAAAACCCCACCCCTTTAAAAAGCCCCAAACCCCCCGATTAAATTAAAAAAAAAAATTGAACAGAAGTGGGACCCCAAAAAGCCCCCGATTACCAAGACCTTTTTGCCTCGATGTAGCACACATGTTCGCTCAGATCAGGGGAGAGATACGGGAACATGGGGACAGACTAGAAGAGCTAGAATTCAAAGTACAATCTTTGACGCTGATGCCCCCCCGATCCCCAATTTCAAAAAAAGGGCCCCCTAAAAAAAAAAGACTGGCCCCAAGGGGGGGATCGGAGAACCCCCTCCAGACGGGAAAACTGAGGGTATTTTGGGCTACCGGAATCAATACTCCAGCATTCCCTCACTAAAATATGCGAGCATGAGATCCCTGAACTCTTAGGATCCCCAAAGATTTCAAAGCGGGAAAAAGCCCGTACTTTTGGGGCCAACTTACGGGGGGGCAGGGGTGAATTTCAAACCCAAAAAAGGAATCCGGAAACACCATTTTTTGAACAACAAAAAATCATAAAATATCAAAATTTTTTGGACCAAAACCCGAAATTTGAGGGCTTTCAAAACGCTACGATCTGACCTCTGTTATCAAAATAACCGGTTTTAAAATTTTCCCCAAGAATTTTCGGCAGAGGGAGCCCAAAAGTGTAGACCTTTTCCTTTTAAATTTCCGGAGCTGTACCAAAAAAAGAAAAAATTTTGCCTCCCTTTTAAAAGCAATACTGTGAGTTTTCCACAAGAATGGAAACTCCTCTACATTTCAAACTCCAGCAGAGGCTCAAACCTACATAGACAGGGCCAAACCACATTCGACAGGAACGTCACCCCCAAACTCCCCGAAAAAGAAACCCCCCAGACCGGCCAGGGCTAACCCAGAACATGGCCCCCCCGCTGACCTCCCCACAGCCCAAAAACGCGCAAAAAGCCCCGCCTCCGGGCCCCGGGCAAATTTACCCCCCGGGGGAAAAACCGGGAATCTGACAAGGGGATTATACTTTGTCCTAGGATGCTAGTGATATGGGAATGGGTGGGGGAAACCTTGAGTGGGGCTTTCGCTGCCATGTCTGATACATTCTCTCCATACTGTTCACTCATTTCTTGTATCCTTCCCTAAGCGGGGTCGGTTCCCTTTGGGCCCCCCGTGGCCCCTTTTCTGGGCGGGGGGGGGCCCGATAGGGTGGGCGGGCCCCCACGGGGGTGTACGAGGGAGTTGGGGGGGGTGGGGGGTGGGGGAAAAAGGGAAAATTTGGGGGGGGGGAATTTCTATTTCCCTTTTTGGCCCCCCCTTGGGTTTCCCTTTGGGGGGTTTTTACGGGGGGGCGCTGATGGGGAAGGGCTGTCCCGACATGCCCACATAGAAGCATGATATCACTTTATGGTCGATAAACCATTGTTTTTCAGGGGGTAACCCCAGGAAATTTGAAGGTCCCGGTTTAACCCTTAAGGAGAGACCAAAAAATGGTCATATTTCCCTTTCGGGTTTTTAAAGGGGGAAAAAAGAGAAGTTTAAAAAAATGCCAAAAACATAGGGAAAAACAGGGGCAAAAATCCCCCCCTTTAGGTGGGAAAAGGAAGGATTATAAATTCCCCCAATTATAGGTCCCGTTAGAGTGTGGGCCGACAGGTTCTTTTTAGTTTTTTTTGTTCCTTTAAATTAATTTTTACAGGGAACTACACTGCCCCCGAATACAAACAACGAAACCCCAAATTTTTAGGGCCCCTCCCCCTTTTAGGGAAGGCCCGAAAGTTTCCCCAAAATCTTTTCCATAATGAATTAAAAAATTTTTATTGTGGAATGTGAAAGATCTTCGTTCACCCCGAGGGAAAAGTTAATGTTTTTAGACCTTGGGAAAAAATAAAAACCCCAATAACTCTACTTCAAGGGAAAAGCCCTTTGAAAAAGGGAAAAATTTTTTTTAGGATTAAAACATTGGGGTTTGGGGCAAATGTATGGGTCACCAGCCATTGGGAGAAAGGGAGGAGTAATGATACTGCTAAACAAAAAAACCTTTGATGTTCTTGTTTTAGGTAGAGTCGACCCCGAATTTGGGAAGTTTTGAGATCCTGTTTTCCCAAACGCCAACAGAGGGCTAGCTCTCTATAATGTCTAGGCCCCAATGGGGGGTAACAAAACCTCATTTAAGTCTTTTGGACAAAAACTTTTCCGATGGGCAATCCAAAAAAAATTAAAAGGGGGTTTAAAAATTTAAAAAGATTTGATTTCCCTTGGGGAAAAAAAAAAGAAAACCCCTTTTTGGGAAATTTTGGGGGGCACAACCTCAAAGGGCATTGGGGGAAAACATTTACCCCGGAAAGGAAAAAAATTTACTTTCTTTTCTCCCCCCCACCCAAAAATGCCCCAAAAATGGGGCCCCCATGATTGACAAATTTTTTGACCTCCCCCAGTGTCGGGGTAGGGTTTAATTTCCCGGCCGGCCCAAAAGGGCCTGGTCCTATTGGGCCATGCTTGATTCCCCTTACAAAACATGATTTTTCTCCCCGGGGGGAAATGAAAAAAATGGCGTTCCCCTTTATATTTAAACGAAAAAGCATTTTTGGAAAACCCTCATCGGGTTTGGCCCCATACCCAAAAAAAAATTTAGCACATGAGGGTTTACACCCCAAAAAATTCTGGGAGATGCAAAAGTAGTTTGAGGGGGAAATTTTTATCATACATAACTCAAAAAAAACATATTAATTAAAAAAATTTAAAAAATTTTTCAAAACCCAAAAAAAGAATATCTTACGCAACCTTTAGACCCCAACCAACTAGGACGAATTGTGAAAAATGGAATTTGGCAAATAGGGAATACGGTGTGGATATCCAGGTGAAAAGCCCGAAAGTCCATTTATGATGCACAACTCTTTAGATTCGGGAACACACCAGGGGAAAAATTTTTGGGCCAAAATTTTGGGCCAAAAAGGATGAGAAACCCCAAAAACCCTAAGATTAATTTTAAAAACCCATTCGGGAACCAATTTAAAACCCCCGGGGGAAAAGTCCGGGTCTTTAAAATTTTACTGAACCCACACCGTCCTTTGACGAAGACCGGGGGGTTTTGATCCCACTATAGCCGATATGACTTTACCAATGCTAACGCAGGAAGATAGGGACTTTCTAGGGGGCCCCCATAACGGGGGGAAATTTAAATTTTTCACCGATTTGGAAGTTTGGAAACCCAAAAAGGGACCCGGGGCCAATTTCAGGCCTATACAGCCACATTTTTAAACTACTCCTTCCTGAAATTTCACCCACACTGTCATCTTTATATAGTTCCTTGTTAACAGGAACATCCCAAAATACATGAACGAAGCTCACATTAGAGTGCTTCCGAAACCAAAAGAAAAATACACTGACCCCCTTCCTACCCCCCCTCCCCCCATAAAATTGGGCCTAAGATTTTTATCTAAAATAATGGCAGACTAATATCTAGCCCTCAAGTGGGATTTGTTAGAAACCGGTTTTGTAAAGTTAAAATTGGGGGATCTACAAAAAACCCCTTTTGTCAAAACAGAACCAATCACAGAAAAAGCACAAATCTGGGCCCTAATCTAAAAATATAACTTTTATTAGTCAAATCTTAAAACATACACAATGGCCCTCTACTCCATAGGTAACATCCTTATAGCTTACTATTACTATACATCATACGTAATATTCCTCCAATACAAATAGTAGGTAATGTTTGACTTATAGTCACAATAATCACATATAGGCAGCCCTATTAAGATACTACGGAAGGACAGAGTAATCGTCCCGAAAGGGCCCGGCCCCGTCCGATGAAGGCTCGCCTGTTGTACCCTACACAATTTTATTACATAAGTGAGGAATTTTCTATTATTCTTGCAGCAATAGCTGCACAGAAGGTTGCAGAAAGGAGAATGCCGCAATTAGACAGCTTTTCAAGCCAAATTAACAGTTATATCTTGGTACTTATACTTGGTATTATCACTCATCCAAGATGTCCCAGATGTCCAAATAGCCCCCGATTCCCGACGCGTTTCTCCCCAAAGATACAAGAGGGGGTTCCTCAGGGGACCAATGAGTTTGGCTAACCCAATATAAACCACAATGGAGCTACTGGCCCGAAAATGCAACCCAATATAATTGAGGATGATAACCTAGTGTAGCCCTGGAATTCACCTGTATATATATGTAGCGACACATCCCTCTTTCATTACCTGGCGCCATTAGTTGAACGTTACCGGCTGAAGCAGAAGCTATCTCGGCGTCTCTCAACCTTCACGGCGCAGGCGCGGACCCGTAATAGCGGAAGTGAGCACACGCCACCTCCGCATATCACTTCACGATTCTGGCTTCAAAGCTCCCACTGCGCCTGCGCACCCTATTGCTAGGCAGCGCCGGACAAACATCGCCAGCGGTCGCTGTTTGCTAGCAACCTCAAGCTGGTCATATTTGATGTAAATTATGCTCATAAGGATATTCTCAGGTATGAGAGACAATTTTTTCTTGTTATACCCCGTAATAGTTTCATTTCGACAGATTCATCAATAGATGGTCTATATTAACAGATACAAAAGATAATTTGGTACCATCACTAATATATTATACGTCACCAGACTAAAATACACTAGCCACAGGACGATTAGTCACTCCATAACAACATACAAATCCAGACAAATATCTAAGTTAAGTTAAAAAAAAGATGATATATCAGGGCAAGAACTATCGTTCAGATTAACCCCCCGGGGGTTAAGAGGCACACCCAAAAAAAACAGGGGGAAGGGAGGGAAAGGGAACACAGTATTTCAAAGAAAACACCCAAAATACAGAACCCTCGTTCAGACCCTTAGGTTGCACCGTTTCTAATTAAACATCCATTCCCGTCCTTTTTGTAATAATATCTTATCTATATCACCTCCTTCGGGGATTGCCGAATTTTTTTCAATAGCCAAAAATTTCAATCCAGAAAAACACCTTTATGTCTCAACCATACTGCTGAGCCAGAGGGGTATCTCTTGATTTTCACATCCCCAAGATGTTCCCCAAAATCTTTCTTTAGAGCCCTTTATGGTCTTCCAATATTTTGGGAGACCACACTCACAGGATATATACACAACTCCTTTAGAGTCACAGTTAACAAAGTCACGAATTCCATACTCCTCATTAGTAACTGAACTACGAAAATTCTTGGTTTGCATTACATAGGGGCAATATACGCATTTTCCACATTTGAACATTCCCAATGGTTTTCGATCGAGCCACGTACCTTCTTTCTTAGGTGGAACATAGTGGCTATGTATAATCCTATCTCTAATAGAGCGCCCCCTCCTATATGTTATCAAAGGGCGCTCTATCAGAACTTCCTTAAGATCCTGATCAGAGAATAGGACCCTCCAGTGTCTTTTAAGAATTTTGCATACCTCATTTGACATATTGTCATATGTCCCAATGATCCTAAATCTTTTATCCTTTTCTTCTTCCTCCTTTTTTTTGGGGGTCAACAAAGCAGATCTGTTAGAAGTAAGCGCGTGACCAAAAGCAGATTGTAATGTGTTCAAAGGGTATCCCCTATCTAGAAATCTATTTCTCAAATCTCTGGATTGCCTATAGAAGCTCTCAATCTGTGAGCAATTTCTCCGCATCCTGAGGTATTGACCTCTCGGGATGCCCTGCCTTAGGGTTCTGGGGTGATGACTTTCCCACCTCAGCAAATTGTTGGTAGCTGTAGGTTTTCTAAAAGTGGCAGTCTGTATCTGACCCAGTGAGTCTATCCAGATTCTAATATCCAAAAAGGACAACTCTTTGTCACTGATTTCACTAGTGAAATGTAGACCAATATGATTTTGATTCAAGGTGGACACAAACTCATCAAAGGCACTATTAGGCCCCTGCCACAATATGAACACGTCATCAATGTAACGCCCCCAGAATAATATATGGGACGTAAAATCGCTTTCCTCCTCTCCGAGCACCAGGGTCTCCTCCCACCAGCCCAGGAACAAATTAGCATATGGGGGAGCAAAAGGGGGCTCCCCATTCCCGTCCCCCTGAGCGGGTTTGGTGAGTCTGGGCCCGAAGAGGAAGAAATTATGAGTCAACGTGAACTCCAACAATTTAAGAACGAAGATACTGTGATTTCTATGTTGGGTTCCCCTAGTGCTAAGAAAGTGTTCAACAGCCTTAATTCCAAGCTCATGATGGATACTACTATAAAGAGCTTCCACATCAATAGAAGCCAACTTAACATCTGATTCAACAAAAATCCCTTCCAGTCTGTTCAACAGACCCGAACTATCCCTGATATAGGAAGGTAGGCTAGTAACAAAGCCTCTCAAAATCCTATCCAGATAAATTCCAACGTTTTGGGTAAGGGAATTAATCCCTGATACGATCGGACGTCCCTTAAGGGGACTTGTCCCCTTATGGACCTTTGGGAGGGAATAAAAATTTAGCAAATTTTTGGATTCTTCGGGAGTAAGAACTGTGACTCATTCTTAGACACTAGTCCCAGATCTAATGCTTCAATCACCATTTTCTCTAGATCTTTCAAAAACATCTCTGTGGGGTCACTTCCCAGAACACCATAATAATCTCTGTTCCCCAGCAGGTCCTGACACATCTTATAGTATTGATCATGATCTAACACAACAATGTTCCCCCCCTTATCGGAGGGCTTGATGACAATACTGGTATCTTGTTCTAGTGCAATCAGGGCTCTCAACTCACAGGGATTAAGATTTTTAACCTTGTTATAACCCCTTTCTTTATATTTTTCCAGATCCTCCAAATCTTTTTCAACTAGATTTAAGAAAATATCAATCTCTGGTGTCTGGATTGATGGGGGCATTCTAGTACTCCTGACTTTCAAGTCAGTGTACAGATTTACATCATTCACCCCCTCATTCTCATGCAGCAAATCAGTCAAAGTTCTCACCCCCTCAAGGTCGGTGGTCTCAATACCAAGGCTCTCACATAGCTGAAGTTCCTCATTCTTAAAATGTTTGAACCATTTCAATTTCCTAACAAACAGGTTAATATCCTTCACCCACTCAAACCGCTTAAATTTTGTAGTGGGGACAAAGGAGAGACCCCTTGACAGGACGCTTTTTTCATCTGATGTCAAGACCCTTTTAGATAAGTTAATTATCTGATTCTCATCCCTTTTACCTTCTATCATTTTCTCCTTCCTCTCCCCCTCTTTGTCACCGTTTCTCCAGCCGGAGGACCTCGGGGGCCACTGTCTTTCTCTAAAAAAGGAGGAGACATAGAAGGTGGACAGGACGAGGCAGAGGGTAATGAGGAAGCTCCATTCCCCAATGCGTCTCCCCGACATCCTTTTCCGGGTGACAGACTTGGGGAGAAATTCCTCTCTCTCCAGCTTGATTCCATGGAGAGAAAAGGAATTTCCCCCCAAGTCTGTCACCCGGAAAAGGATGTCGGGGAGACGCATTGGGGAATGGAGCATCTCATTACCTCTGCCTCGTCCTGTCCACCTTCTATGTCTCCTCCTTTTTTAGAGAAAGACAGTGGCCCCCGAGGTCCTCCGGCTGGAGAAACGGTGACAAAGAGGGGGAGAGGAAGGAGAAAATGATAGAAGGTAAAAGGGATGAGAATCAGAAAATTTAAAACTTATCAAAGAGGGTCTTGACATCAGATGAAAAAAGTGTCCTGTCAAGGGGTCTCTCCTTTGTCCCCACTACAAAATTTAAGCGGTTCGAGTGGGTGAAGGATATTAACCTGTTTGTTAGGAAATTGAAATGGTTCAAACATTTTAAGAATGAGGAACTTCAGCTATGTGAGAGCCTTGGTATTGAGACCACCGACCTTGAGGGGGTGAGAACTTTGACTGATTTGCTGCATGAGAATGAGGGGGTGAATGATGTAAATCTGTACACTGACTTGAAAGTCAGGAGTACTAGAATGCCCCCATCAATCCAGACACCAGAGATTGATATTTTCTTAAATCTAGTTGAAAAAGATTTGGAGGATCTGGAAAAATATAAAGAAAGGGGTTATAACAAGGTTAAAAATCTTAATCCCTGTGAGTTGAGAGCCCTGATTGCACTAGAACAAGATACCAGTACTGTCATCAAGCCCTCCGATAAGGGGGGGAACATTGTTGTGTTAGATCATGATCAATACTATAAGATGTGTCAGGACCTGCTGGGGAACAGAGATTATTATGGTGTTCTGGGAAGTGACCCCACAGAGATGTTTTTGAAAGATCTAGAGAAAATGGTGATTGAAGCATTAGATCTGGGACTAGTGTCTAAGAATGAGTCACAGTTCTTACTCCCGAAGAATCCAAAAATTGCTACTTTTTATTCCCTCCCAAAGGTCCATAAGGGGACAAGTCCCCTGAAGGGATGTCCGATCGTATCAGGGATTAATTCCCTTACCCAAAACGTTGGAATCTATCTGGATAGGATTTTGAGAGGCTTTGTTACTAGCCTACCTTCCTACATCAGGGATAGTTCGGATCTGTTGAACAGACTGGAAGGGATTGTTGTTGAATCAGATGTTAAGTTGGCTTCTATTGATGTGGAAGCTCTTTATAGTAGTATCCATCATGAGCTTGGAATTAAGGCTGTTGAACACTTTCTTAGCACTAGGGGAACCCAACATAGGAATCACAGTATCTTCGTTCTTAAATTGTTGGAGTTCACGTTGACTCATAATTTCTTCCTCTTCGGGCCCAGACTCTACCACCAGCTCAGGGGCACGGCAATGGGGAGCCCTTGTGCTCCCACATATGCTAATTTGTTCCTGGGCTGGTGGGAGGAGACCCTGGTGCTCGGAGAGGAGGAAAGCGATTTTACGTCCCATATATTATTCTGGGGGCGTTACATTGATGACGTGTTCATATTGTGGCAGGGGCCTAATAGTGCCTTTGATGAGTTTGTGTCCACCTTGAATCAAAATCATATTGGTCTACATTTCACTAGCGAAATTAGTGACAAAGAGTTGTCCTTTTTGGATATTAGAATCTGGATAGACTCACTGGGTCAGATACAGACTGCCACTTTTAGAAAACCTACAGCTACCAACAATTTGCTGAGGTGGGAAAGTCATCACCCCAGAACCCTAAGGCAGGGCATCCCGAGAGGTCAATACCTCAGGATGCGGAGAAATTGCTCACAGATTGAGAGCTTCTATAGGCAATCCAGAGATTTGAGAAATAGATTTTTAGATAGGGGATACCCTTTGAACACGTTACAATCTGCTTTTGGTCACGCGCTTACTTCTAATAGATCTGCTTTGTTGACCCCCAAAAGAAAGGAGGAAGAAGAAAAGGATAAAAGATTTAGGATCATTGGGACATATGACAATATGTCAAATGAGGTATGTAAAATTCTTAAAAGACACTGGAGGGTCCTATTCTCTGACCAGGATCTTAAGGAAGTTCTGATAGAGCGCCCTTTGATAACATATAGGAGGGGGCGCTCTATTAGAGATAGGATTATACATAGCCACTATGTTCCACCTAAGAAAGAAGGTACGTGGCTCGATCGAAAACCATTGGGAATGTTCAAATGTGGAAAATGCGTATATTGCCCCTATGTAATGCAAACCAAGAATTTTCGTAGTTCAGTTACTAATGAGGAGTATGGAATTCGTGACTTTGTTAACTGTGACTCTAAAGGAGTTGTGTATATGATCATCTGTGAGTGTGGTCTCCAATATATAGGGAAGACCATAAGGACCCTAAAGAAGAGATTTGGAGAACATCTTGGGGATGTGAGAAATCAGAGAGATACCCCTCTGGCTCAGCATGTATGGTTGAGACATAATGGTGTTTTTTCTGGATTGAAATTTCTGGCTATTGATAAAATTCGGCAATCCCCGAGAGGAGGTGATATAGATAAGATATTATTACAAAAAGAGACGGAATGGATGTTTAGATTAGAAACGGTGCAACCTAAGGGTCTGAACGAGGTTCTGTATTTTGGATGTTTTCTTTGAAATACTGTGTTCCCTTTCCCTCCCCCCTCCCCTTCCCTCTGTTTTTGGTGTGCTTCTAACCCCGAAGGGTTAATCTGAACGGGATAGTTCTTGCCCTGATATATCATTCTTTTTATTAACTTAACTTAGATATTTGTCTGGATTTGTTTGTTGTTATGGAGTGACTAATTGTCCTGTGGCTAGTGTATTTTAGTCTGGTGACGTATAATATATTAGTGATGGTACCAAATTATCTTTTGTATCTGTTAATATTTGACCCTCTATTGATGAATTTGTCGAAATGAAACTATTACGGCTATAACAAGAAAAGTTGTCTTCATACCTGAGAATATTTCCCATGTGGGATAATTTACATCACATATGACCAGCTTTATGGTTGCTTAGGCAATGCAGCGACCGCTGGCGATGTTGTCCGGCGCTGCCTAGCAATGGGGTGCCCCAGGCGCAGTGGGAGCTTTGAAGCCAGGAATGTGAAGTGATATGCGGAGGTGGCGTGTGCTCACTTCCGCTACTACGGGTCCGCGCCTGCGCCGTGAAGGTTGAGAGACGCCGAGATAACTTCCGCTTCAGCCGGTAACGTTCAACTAATGGCGCCAGGTAATGAAAGAGGTATGTGTCGCTACATATATATACAGGTGAATTCTAGTCCACTCTAGGTTATCATCCTCAATTATAGTGGTTGCATTTTCGGCCAGTAGCTCCATTGTGGGTTTATATGGGTTAGCCAAACTCATTGGTCCCCTGAGGAACCCCCTCTTGTATCTTTGGGGGAGAAACGCGTCGGGAATCGGTGGCTATTTTGGACATCTGGGACATCTTGGATGAGTGATAAGTACCAAGTACTAAGTACCAAGATTATAACTGTTATTTTGGTTTGAATGCTGTCTATTGCGGCATTCTCCTTTCTGCAACCTTCTGTGCAGCTATTGCTGCAAGAATAATAGATATTCCTCACTTATGTAATAAAATTGTGTAGGGTACAACAGGGCGAGCCTTCATCGGACGGGGCCGTCCCTTTCGGGACGATTTTCTCTGTCCTTCCGTAGTATCTTAAAAGGGCCTGCCTTATGTGATTATTGTGACTATAAGTCAAACATTACCTACTATTTGTATTGGAGGAATATTACGTATGATGTATATTATTAGTAAGCTATAAGGATGTTACCTATGGAGTAGAGGGCCATTGTGTATGTTTTAAGATTTGACTAATAAAAGTTATATTTTAGATTAGGGGCCCAGATTTGTGCTTTTTCTGTGATTGGTTCTGTTTTAGAAACAGGTCGGCAGTCACTAATATCCGCAAAGTACTAACAGTGCTCGACGATATTAAAATTAATCCTAAAAAACACCAATCTCCAGCTTTGCTAACAATTGACGCAGAAAAGGCATTTGATATTGTCAGTTGGAGATGGATCGGGAGGGTTTTAGATCCAATGGGATTTGGAGGCGCATTCAAACAATATATTTCATCCCTATATAGTGTCACGGACGCCCCTGCGACCACTGTCCCGGGTCGCAGGCTCGCCCGTGCCCCTGCTCCCAGCGGAGCCCCGTCCCGTACGTCGGGTTCGGGGTCCGCTCGTGTCCCTGTCCCAGCCGGCGTTCACTTACCCGGCCACGCTTTCCTGCTCAGCCTGTCTTCAGTTCCCGGCACGTGGCTCCGCCCCTAGGGTGCGCGCGGCCCGGCTGGTTGAAATTTAAAGGGGCAGTGCGCCGGTAATTGGTCATTGCCAGGCACTGCTCCTATTTAAGTCCAGCCTCTTCCTGCCGGCCCTCGCCGGATCCTTGGTGTATATTCCCATGGTGAAAGTGTTCCAGAGCATTCCTGTCTTTCCTTTTCCGTTTTAACGACTTTTGCTTACGTTTACCGTCTACGAACCTTGCGCTTGCCCTGACCTCCTGCTTGTCTACCGTCTACGAACCAGAGCCGCCTGTCCTGACCTCCTGCCTGTCTACGCCCCGAGCCTGCCTGCCGTTACTGTATCTCGCACTTGGCCGCCACCGCAGGCAAGCCCCCCCAGTGGTTTGTGACCTGGTGGAAACCCGCCGCAGCAAGACCATCCCGCTTTGCGGCGGGCTCTGGTGAATACCGGGTCCCACTTAGATTCCACTCCCTGGTGTGGGCTTACGCCATCGCCTGCGGTGGTCCAGTGGATCCACCTCCAGACCGTAACAGTAGGATCCGGCCATGGATCCCGCCAAGGTGCCGTTACCCAGCCTGGCGGATCTGACGACCGTCGTTGCTCGCCAGTCTCAGCAACTCGGTCAACAGGCGCAGCAACTCACCCAGCTATCCACCATGTTGCAGCAACTCGTCACCGTCCAGCAGCAGCAGCCTTCGCCAGCTCCAGCGGTTGTTCCTGCCTCTACGGTTCCGGTGGCTCTGAGGGGGCCCAAGCTTCGCCTGTCGCTCCCGTCCAAGTTCGACGGAGACCCGAAACTCTGCAGGGGGTTCATCACCCAATGCTCTATGCACGTGGAGCTGATGACTGATCAGTTCCTGTCCGAGCGTGCGAAGGTGGCTTTCGTGGTCAGCCTCCTGTCCGGGAAAGCCCTGGCATGGGCTACACCTCTATGGGACAGAAGCGATCCAGTGACGGTGGATCTACAGTCATTTCTCAGCGAGTTCCGCAACGTCTTTGAGGAACCAGCCCGTGCCTCCTCCGCTGAGACAGCCCTCCTAAACTTACGCCAGGGGGACCTGTCTGTAGGAGACTACGCGGTACAGTTCCGCACCCTGGCTTCCGAACTGTCTTGGAAAAAAGGCCCCGTTGTGTGCTACCTTCAAGAAAGGGCTCTCGGGGGGTGGTTTGCCATGTAGAGGATAGGACGCTAGTTGCTGCAGCTCCTCCGGTGATCCCCTTTAAAACCCGATGAGACAAAAAATCATGGGGCGGGGGAAGAATAAGAAGACCCCCGGGGCTCCCGGGGAAAACACCTCTGAACGCCGGGGCTCCCAAACCCAACTTTTTCGCCCCTTGCAAAATCTACAGGAGGAAGTTCCTCCATCCCCCCCCAGAAGTGCCGCGCCACTTGCCCGTGGCCAGGACCCGGCCCATCCCCTAACAGCAGCGGGCACCCCCGACGACCCCCGGACACTCCCCTTCAGTCCGGAGGTAGGCGGAAGAGCCCCCGGATCCACCAGCCCTCCCAGGACCGCAAGCTCAACGGGACCAGAGCCCCACCCTTCCTGACTCAGGACCCACCAGGGGGGGACCGCCCGCTATGGAGAGCGGGATCTTATTTGGGTGGGACATGCAGCAGCGGCACCGAGCCGCCAGGTCGTGGTCCCAGCCCCCGGAGTCTCTCCTGGGGCCCTCCTTGTTACCCGGCCCAGGGGGAAAGCGGGAAAACTGGGGGCCCCCCGCTCAAGCCAGAGGGGGAAAAGGGACGCGCCAGCTTCCCCGGTTTTCCTCCGGAAAAGCAGGGACAAAAATGGAGAAACCCCCGCAAAAATGCCCCCGCTTTGGGGCAGTGAGGGCCCTTGGGAGTAGTGCCCACATATGGGGGTTTTTTTTGGGGCGGGGGCCCAGGTCCCGGGGTTGGGGAAAAATTACACCCAGCGGGAGTGTACCAGCATGAAACCAGCAGGGAAAAAAAAAAAAAAATGCAACCCCCCTCATGCCCAGGGCCCACAGATTTTCCACTGAGCCCCTGTAAGCTCGGTCCCTCGTGGTCAGCCTTCTTTTGCAAGGACCACTGGGGGTAGAAAGGTATAAAGCGGATGCGAATTTTTCCGCCCTCAAGCCCTTCAGAAGGGGGTAAAGTCCCACCCAGACAAGATGGGAAGACCACTATTCCAATTGATAGTTCCTCTGTGAGGGATGCCTTGTGGCCCCTGGACCGGGGCCCGCGTGGTTGGCGGTGGGGGGTTACGGAGGGGGTTTGGGCCCAGTGCTCCCCGCCGACCTCCCTCCGGGGGGCCCCTCCGCCGCTTTGCCCCCGCCTGGGCCCTGGCCATCGGGGGAGCCCTTTGGGGTTTCCCAATACGGGGATTACCTCTTGGACGAGCCCTAATTCCCCCGCATGGGGCGGAAGCCCCCCCATGCTGTGAAGACAGGCCAGGGTGAAGACCTCTATTCCAGAGTCACCTAGAGACATCCCCCGTCATTGGGTCCTGACATGCCCCCAAGACTGCCATGCTCTTTTGGGAAAGCCATCCGAAACTTAAGGGCGGTTCCCTTTGCCCCCAGGCAAGATATGCGTTTAAGGCCCCCAAGAGATGAAGCGCATGGGACAAGATCTCCCCCCACCCAGAGGGGATGGGCGGACCTACAAAAAGGGTTCATGAGCTGGAAAAAAGTTGGGAATCACGAAAACCTGGTATCCCCCCTTTGCAGCAATTCTATGGGAACAAACTTCACATCATCTCCACCTACTGCCCAACTGGACGACGGGGAAAAACCGTAAAGAAGGAACAATTTCAGATCCGAGGTCTCCCTGAAAATTAAAAAGGGGGGGCTTTTTGTTCTGATGAAAATATTCAATATTCCTGGGTAAACCTGAGAAGCCCTTCTTGAGTTTGACAGAGAAAAAAGAACACTGCGGCCCACGAGTACAGTCCTTCAAGACCTCGCGTGTTTTTTGCGGAGTCATCACTTAAAATTTAAAGAGGGATAATGCGTAAGGCAGCTAATGCCTAGATGGAGTTTGAGGGCGTCAGCTGCAACTTTCCCCAGACCTCCAAGATACTTTCGGATGAACAGCTCTAAGGCCCCTTCTGTGGTCTCAGTCCAGGAACTCCTGTTAGATGGGGTTCCCGTTCCCCCGAAAATCGTCACGTGATGACGTCTCTTTCTTTCCCATGGCTCTACCTCCTTTACAACCTCTCTGGATCTCCCAAGTTATCTCTTCCGAGGGGCCTTCAGCTGCTTCGCGGACCCCAACGCTGGGTTGCCCCGGGTTTTAGAAAAACCGAGTTTCATTCGCAATGATCTTGAAAAACCCCAAAAATCCCCGAGGGGTAGGGGAACCCCGGGCGTCACCCCCTGGGTAAACCTCAGCTGAAAGCTTATGCCCGAGAGGGGGGGCTTCCCCAGGGTTTCCCCCTTTCTTCCCAATTTCCTTGCCTTAAAAATTCCCATCAGGTGGCTGACTTTACTGTCTGGATTGGGACTTTTGGACTTTTTTTGCTAGCTCCTGAAACTGATTTCGATGATTTCCCTTGGGCCTGTCGACATACTACGGGTGCCGTGTTTACTGTCTTACGGGGTTTTGGGTTTTTGGTTTTTTTTTTTTTTCTCTTCTTTTTTAGTGTGCCTCTCATTTTGGGGGTAGGGTGGAGGACCCGCCCCGCTGGGACCCCAAAAAATGCCCCCATACCCCTCCTTCTCGCCCTTCCCCCTCAATGGGTGCCGGGGTGTGGTCCCTGGTGGGGTGGCTTCCTCCCCTCCATACAGTCTTCTGTTAAAATGTCACCGGAGGCCCCCTCCCGCAGATCGGGTAGGTAGGAAAATTGGTTTTTTCCTTTTTTTTTCCCTTCCCTTTTTTTTTTTCCGAATTGCCATTGGGTGGCCGGTCCTCTGTCCTGTTTCTTTGTGGGAAAAACCCCCGTTAAAATTTTGGCCCCTTTGGGTATCCAAAGGCCACAGAGTTTAAAAAATGCCCTTTGATTCTTGGCCTGTGCTTGTTGGGGCTTTGTTTTTTGAAGGGTTTTTTCTTTTTTTTGTTCCTCTCAGGAATCTGGCTCAACTTGTGTGACACCGTCCTTGATATTGGGGGCAATTTAAATTTTTTTGGGGCTCTAAAGAGCTTGGCAAAATAGTATCCGCCCTTTAATGTTAAAGGGGTTTAAAGTCCCCCGAAAAAAGATCCAGATTCTCTTCCACCTCCCACAAAAAAAAATTCAATTGTACTCCTACAAGGGGACAACCTCCTGGCCTCTCATAACAATCATAAGGAATTGGTACCCTGTTGGTCCTAATAGCGATTTGCCTCTAGGGTTTGGGGAGGGGCCTTTTTTTTCACAATCCCTCCCTATTACGATCCTTGATTTCCTTCCGGACGAGGAAAAAGGGGGCTTGTTTTAAAGATTAATTTAAAGGGGGACATTTAAAAAAAAATTTGGCCCCAAACTATGCTTTTCCCTTCGGGTAAAATATCTTTTATGGTAAGACTTTGGACAATCTACTTCACTTTGCCCAAGGGCGATAGGTTTTGGGGAGATTTTAACCTGGTCTGAAAACCCCCTCCTGGTACCTCCTCAGGGCGTCCCGTTAGCATTTAAAAATCCTCAAAAAAAGTTAAAAAAACTCCCTCCAAGACATCAGTAGTGGGTGTATGGAGATGCTACATCCGGCGTAAGGGTAAAACTTTTTATTCCTTTCCGATAATTCGTTTGCTTGTTTGTTTTTACCTCCCTCCTTCGAAATTTGGGCCTTTCCTCTGTAGGTAAGTCTCCATTAGTCTGCCCCCGTCCACTGCACTTTCATTTTTCCCAAATTTCAAAAACCAGCCCTTTTCGTGGCATTAAAAGAATCACTCCTTTTACTCACATGTTTTCAGAACTGCGCGTTGCAGAATTGTTTATCTCAACCACTCATCGGGCCCAACCACCCCTCAGTGCAATGGGAACCTGAAGTGAGTCTTTGGGGGGGGCCTTATCAAAACATGGGGGCGTGCCTTAGAGAGAGGCCGCCTTTAAGCTGCAGTCTCTTCTGTCAAAAAGCTCATTGGAGACCCACAAAAGGCCTCGGGGCTGGAGAGGGATTAGAGCGGTGGTTCAAACCCCCCCCAATGACATTCTCCGGGTTGATGGAAACAGAACAAGAGATACCCCAACCTTGTTATAGTCTTTTTATGTCTGGAGAATAAACCCTTAGGGCTCTGGCTCGGGCCGTGAGAATAAGAGGGCCGGTTATTTGTCCTCAATTAAAAACCGGGGCGCGAAGGACCATTCACCGAAAATCCTTAAGGTGTTTCACCAAAATATTCTGCCTATAAAATTTCTCCGCCCCCGAGCCCAGACCCCTTTGCTCCAGTGTTTTGGGCCCGTACTGCCCTTCCAGTCTCCTGGGACATGCTCGCCCCCCTTTTTGGAGGGAGCCTTTCACTGAAGAGTAATTTGGGGGCGGCCATTCAATCGCGGGCCCTTTGGTAAAGCCGGGGTCAGGATGGTTTATAGGGCCCCTTATTTCTATAAAACCTTAAAATCTGAACTGTCAAACCCATGCTTAAAGCATTCAATGCGGCCTCCCCGAGACCCCTTTGACCGAGCCTTCTTAGGGCTCATTTGTTAAATATCAACGCCTTTATATAATTGTAAGCAACCTATACTTCATGGGTCTCACTTTGGGACTTCCCTGGGATTCCCATAGTCCAAACAATTAAATATGACAAATGGGGACCCGTAAATTAGGAAAAATTTATTCTTCTTTATTCCAAAGCATCCATCTTTATTCACTTTCAAAAGACTAGTGACGTGGTTGCATAACGGTAAATACCTTGTAGGGGCTTCACGCATTTTTTAGGAAGGAGTAGCATGGACAACCGGCCGGGGTGAACCGCAATGTTTGAAAAAAGTTTAAGGGATCAACCCTCTTTCTCAAGCTATCAGGCAATTCCTATAGGGCTTCCCAAATCTTTTTTCGTAAGCTCCGCAAAATAAAACATCAATTTATTTGGGCACGAGGTTGCCCCCGAATATCGGGGAGGACATTGTCTCGACCCAAAAGGGAGGGGGCTTGCCCTTCCGGATTTTCATGCATATTACTTAGCGACGGTGGCAGTCCGCATTCTGGATGCTTTTAATAGGGCAACTTCTAAACTGTGGGTGATGTTTGAGAATGGTCTGTACAGAGCTCCGGGTTTCGGCCTTGCCTGGCTGCCGGCATCTATATTACCAAGGAAACCCTTTTCATGCGTGTACCCCTGATAGCTCAGACCTCCGTTACGATATGTAGATCCTTTGCTGCTAGGATAAAAAATTTTAGTATAGGTGGTCCATGCACCCCGCTACTAAGGTAACCCGACCCTCCCAGACTCTCAAATCTGTACCGTTAGCCCGCTTGTTAGGAAGGTCCGCTGCTCTTTCGGTATGGGAAAGGGATCTTAACCTTGAACTCCCTAAGATTTTACGAGGAGCGGGTTTAAGGGGATGTGAGGCATGACCCTTTTTTTCCAGATTCTACGTATTATCGCTACATATTTCTCTATTCACGGTGGAAGCAAAGTTTGGTGATGCACAGACCCCCCACTACCTTCGAGTTGTGGTGCCTTGGAAGATACTCGGAGAGGAGAGCTCTTTCCGGAGTCTATAGACTAATGATAGGATCCTTGACATCTGCAAGGCTCACCTTCCAGAATAGCTGGGAGAGGGAACTAAACGTTACCTTCTCAGACGAGTAGTGGCGCAAGACGTTTTGCTTAAACCATAAATCCCCAGTATCTTCCAGGGCCCACGAATTGAACTATAAAATTGTCACCAGGTGGTACGGGGTTTTCCGGCATTATTGAATGTCTTGTTCCCTCGATCCGACCCTTGCTGGAGGTGGGGGAAAGAGAAAGGGACGATGGTCCACTTTGGTGGGGCTGCCCAGCTCTACAGCCGTTTTGGAAGGAGGTGATTGCCCGTAATTCGTAGGGTAACGGGAAATACAGATTCAGAATCCCCCTGCTTCATGCTCCTTTTCGATATCCCCCCTCCCAACTGCCCTCCTTAAATCCATCTTATTGTGTTTATGCTGTTGGCGGCCAAAATTGTTATCCCGAGACTTTGGTTTTCTAAATCACGCCCCACTCTAGTGGATTGGTTTCGGGCGGTGCATGTATTGCAGCGGCTGGAGGAATTTAGGTCCGACTCCCCAATATGCCACACTAAATACCTCCACACTTGGGAAGATTGGATTTCCTTTTGTAGGACGGACCAATACTTTTCTGGCCCTTAATACAGAGTCTCTTCAACCTGTTTAGGAGAATCTAAATCTGAAGGAGGGTTGGGAGATAGAATCAGTGAGAGATGCTGCTTCACTTGCTTCTTCGTGAGAGTGTTTTACTTTTCTTTTTTTTCTGGTTCTTTCTTCTTCTCTCTCTTGGTTCCAGGGTTAACGATATATGAGGTCCTGACACACATGCTCAGTTGCTCCATCTGTCGCGGAAATATGTGGTAAAATGGAATGCTCTTGGAGGCTGGTCTCTTAAACACAGACAGGCCTTCCGGGCTCTGAAGAGACAGTGCTACGTGTTTTAGCTCTGATTACCACCTTTATCATGTTTGTCGATAATAGATGCTAATATGATGCGTACTTATGGGGAATGTTAACTCCTATACGAAATGATTCTATAACTGATTGCTGATAAGATCTCTGTATCGAGCTTGTTGCTTTACCCTTTTCTTTCCATTTTTATGTTCAATAAAGATTACTTGAATACGTAAAAAAAAAAAAAAAAAAAAGGGCTCTCAAGCCGAGTTAAAGACGTCCTGGCCGCTAGAGACCTTCCGTCTTCCCTCAGTGACCTGATTCGGTTAGCAACTCGCATTGACATACTCTTCCTTGAACGGGAGGAAGAACTTCGGCAAGAGCATCTGTCAGCCCAACCTCGCCGGTTTCTTCGCCTGGCACCGGTGTTCCAGAGGCCTCCCGCGCCACAGCCACCAACACCCACCGAGGAGCCCATGCAAATTGATCGGGCTCGTCTTTCTGAACAGGAGTTGGCCGAGCGTCGGCAAAAGAATTAAGGCCCTAATTCTGTGGCACCCCTGGAGCTTTTTCAGAGAAATTGCCCGAATCTCCCAAGCCTGCGGGAAAAGCCGCCCCTAGGATCTGTGGGAGGGCATTCCTAGGGGGAAATTTTTCCTCTCCCGGGGTTGATGCCCGGCGGTCGTGTCGGGGGCTGGCATCATTTTTCCAATTTCCCGGCGTTTCTGGACTCAGGCTCCGCGGGGGAAACCCCATACACCAGTCCTAGTGAAAGCATATCGGCTTCCGGGGGGTTCTTCTGGGGGAAACCCGTTGTATCTCGCCCGTATGGGGGTGCTAATTGGGCGACACCCCAAAGTTGGTCAAAAAGCCACTGCCCCTCCACTTTTGGGGGCGCAAACAAAGGAAGAATTTCCTTCTATGTTGCCTCGCCCCACGTGGGCGGTTTTTCCCGGCCCTCCCGGGCCCTGCGGTTTAACTTTTTCCTATCCTGGACGGGTTTTCTACTAAAGAGGTGATTCGTTGGGGTCCAAACGGGCGGGGCGCTTTTTAGTGGCCCTTTCCCCCCGGTCCTTTCCTGCTCTCGTAAACCCTCGGGACCGTGCCAGGGGCCTGCCGCCCAAAAACCTGAACCCCCGGTGTTTTCTCTGAAAAAGACAACCCGAGAGTCTGCCCCCCCATCCCCCCTTACGATTGGGGCCCAAATGCCTTATTGCCAGGCCCCAAAGTCCCTCCTAGGGCCAAATTCAACCCCAGGTGGGTTTCCTGGGCCCCAAGCCATGTCCGAGTACACCCAGGAAATCCTCGGGGTTGGGTTTACCCAAAAGCCCTTTCGTCCCCCGGGGGTGGGGGGTTCCCTTTTTGGAAAGAAGAAGGAGGGAACCTTCCGGCCCTGCATAAATTACCGGGGTTTGAAAAAGTCAGGGTGAAGAACCTTTAAACCCATTTGCCGTTGTTCACGGAACTTTTTGGGACCCCTTTGCAGGGCGCAAAGATTCTTCTCAAAAGTTGGATCTGGAAAGGGGCACTAAATTTGGGTTCCAAAATTCCCCCAAGGGCGTTTGAATGGAAGAGGGCCTTTCAACACCAAGGACGGGCATTTTGATACCGGGTTTGAGGGCCCTTGGGACGGAAAAATACCCCCCGCTGTCCTTCAGGGGCTAGTGAATGACGCCCTTCAGGGCCCTCCCCCAAACCTGGTGGTGGGCAAAATTGATAAAATTTCCGGGTGTTTCCCCTAAACCCTCAAACCCCCACCGCACCAATTTTTTTGTCGGGTTTACGGGAAACCCTTTCCCCGGGAAAAAACCCCTTACGTCAAGCTGAGAGAAGAGCTTCCATCAGCCCAGCCTTCGTTTTGGGGAACGTCATCTCCGCCCAAGGGCCCTAGGCTAGATCCAGCAAAACTGTTTTTCCCTTTGTTGTAGTGGAACGCCCATCGGGTAGGGCTATCCAGTGTTTTTGGGGTTCTGCAACTACTATCGCCATTTCCCTTTCCCTCATTTCCCTTACCTGGTGGCCCCGAAAAGTAGCTCTCCCCAAAAAAAAGGGAAAACCCAAGCAGCTGGCCATCGGGGGTGAGGAGGCTTTTTTTCGAAGCTCAAATCCCTTTTTAAAAGGCCTCTTTCCTTGCAGGGCCGGGAAATTTACGAAACCCCTTTCACACTGGAGGTAGATGCCTCCTCTGTGGGAGCCGGAGCAGCCTTACGCAAAAAAGGGCCCCAGGGTAAGACTGAAACGTGCGGCTTCTTCCCCCAAGCCCTTCTCATCTCCCGAGGGGAATTACATTTTAAACCGGGAGTTTACTACCTTTAAAATTGGCCTGGAGGAAATGGGGGTTTTTCCCTTCCCCTTGGGGGGGGGGGCCCATTTTTCCCCATCCGTATTTTTTTCGGCCCACAAGAACCCCAATATCGGGCGGGCGGCTCAGAGACTTAACCCACCCAGGCTAGGGGGTCGCTTTTCCCTTCTCAGGTTCGATTTTCAGATCCATTCGGGCCAGGGGAGAAGAATGTGAGAGCTGACGCCCTCTCCATCCCTTTCCCGACATGGGGGGGTGGGGGAACTTCCCCTGAGAACATAATCCCCCAGAGCGCCTCATCTGGGCCAGCGCATGGGGGCTGGGAAGGTTCCCCCGGAAGGACTTATGTGCGCCCTGCTCCCGCAGACGTTTTTTAAAAAATGGGGACATTGCTCATTGGTGGGGGCCCATCCGGGCCCCCGAAGGACCTTCCCCCCTGTTTACCCCGGTTTCTTTTGGGGGGCCTGAGGGAAAGGGGCGAAAAAGGGGAAACTTTTTTTCCCAATCTTGTGACTCCTGCCCCCGGCAAACAAGAGGGCCACGTCACAACCGGGCGGGCCTATTTCCCGCCACCCCCCAATCCAACTAAACCCTTGGCCCAAACCCATTTCCATGGACTTCTTTAACGCCCCCCCCCCTGTCGGGGAAAAACCCAACTTTTTTTTGGGTGATAACGGACCGCTTCTCCAAGATGGCGCATTTCGCCCCTTGCCAGGTCTGCCTTTCTCCCCCCGCCTGGGGGAGTATTCTTCTTCATGTTTTCCGGGTGCATGAACCCCCTCAGCAAATTGTCTCAGACTGGGGAATTCAATTTGTCCCCAAGTTTTGGCGACCCCTGGGGCAATCAACTCAGGTCAAGCTGGGACTTTCCTCCGCCTCACCCACAAAAGAACGACCAGGGGGAGAGGGTCACAAGCCCGGGGAGGGTTCCCCTTCCCCAAATTCATCTCGGCCGTCAAGATGATTGGGCCAACTTGCTGCCTTGGGGGGGTTTTTTGGGAAAATTCCCCCCCCCCTTTTTTTGAGTCCGAGTCCGCGGGCTCTCCCCCTTTCTACATCGGGGTAGGGCCCTGCATCCCCGCCTCCTCCCCCTTCTGGCAACCTCCTTTGGGGTTCCGGGGGGCGGAAACAGGGTTAAAGGGGAAAAAGAAGCCCAATCGGGTTTCCCAGACCCGTCAGTCGCTGCTCCGCGTTTCCAAAATGCATGAGGGACTCAAGAAGAAAAAAAGAAAATCCCTCCCCCGGTCTTCTTCCCAGGCAACAAGGTGTGGCTCTCGCTAGATAGTCCGTTTTAAAGATGCCTTCACAAAAAGGGGGAACCCCGTTTTCGGGGACCCTTCGGGGTCATCAGCCGCATCAACCCGGTGTCCTAAAAAAAAAAAAACCCCGGTTTAAAAAAAACAAGGGGGGGGGGGGGGAATTAAAAATTTTTTTTTTAAGGGGGTTTTTTAATTTAAAATGGAAATTGGTTTTAAAAGGGGGTTTTTCCAGGCGACGTTAAACCTCCATCTGTGGCTAAAGCCCCCAAATTGCCCTTCGAGGTCAAAAAAATTTTGGGGCATGAGGAGAATGGGGAAAGCGATATTTTCCGGGTGGATTGAAAGGGGGTTTTCGCCCCGAAGAGAGGCCCCTGGGACCCGGGGAGAACTTCCTGAAGTAACCCCCTTATCCAAGATTTCTCCAATCCGTAAGAGAGGGGGCCCAACAGGGGGGTACTGTCACGGAGCCCCTGCGACCACTGCCCCCGGGTCGCAGGCGCCCGTGCCCCTGCTCCCAGCGGGGCCCCCTCCCCCCCCCACGTCGGGTTCGGGGGGACCCCCCGCTCGTGTCCCCTGTCCCCGCCGGCGGTTTTACTTACCCGGCCCCGCTCCCCCTCAGCCCGTCTTCAGTACCCAAACGCGTTTGGGTCCGCCCCTAGGGCGCGCGCGGCCCGGCTGTTTTTAAATTTAAAAGGGGGAGACCCCCGCCGGGAAAATTTGGGCATTGCCCGGGGACTGCTCCAAATTTTAAATCCCCGGGCCGGGTCCTTGGGGTTATTTTCCATGGTGAAAGTTTCCAGAGCGTTCCTGTCTTGCCCCTTTTTGTGTAGACCATCTGCTTGTTTTCCGTCTACAAAACCCTTTCCCCCTGCCCTGACCTCCGCTTGTCTTTCCGTTAGGGAACCCGACCCCCTGTTTCCCGACCTCCCGCCCGCTACGACCACGAGCCTGCCCGCCGTTTCGTACCCTTTGGGGTGTTGGCCCCCCACCCCAGGGCCCAAACCCCGCCAAATGGAAATGACCCGGTTTAAAAAAAACCCCCCGCAGAAGGGCCATCCCGGGTTTTGCGGGGGCTTGGTGGGAAAACCGGGTCCCAAATTAGGGTTTCCCCCTTTCCTGGTGGGGCTTTTCGCCTTTGCTTGGGTGGTCCTTTGGGTTCCCCCCCCAAAAAACCCCCTTAACAATAGATAACCCCAAAAGCGCGAAAAAGCCCTTCCCGGTTTTCCCCCGTCTGGGTTTCCCTTTTTACTTGGGGGAAGGCCCCCGGGGAAAGTCCCTTCTTCCCCCTTAAAAATTTTTTTAAAAAGCCCAATTTAAACCCCTGGACAGATACTTTCAATCCCTTAAAGACTTCAGGGGAATAATGATAGGGAAACAACCCCTAAAAATGGCTTTTTTTGCAGATGAACCCCAATTTTCCTTTTGGCCCAACCCCGACAAAATGTTTTCCAAATGATTTTTTGGGAAAAATTAACAACTTTCGCCTAGCTCAGGGTTCAAAGTGAACATACATAAATCAGAACTTTTTGGGGTAACTCCCCCCCGGTAAAAGCAAAAAAAAACTTTAAATTCCCCGAGCACTTCCCCGGGCCCCCATAGCCGAAGATCTATTAAGGGATTTAGGATTTAATGTGAAAAAAAACCCCCCCCCCAAAACCAAATAACCTAAAGGGCCCCCAATAAAAACCCAAAAATCTGTACAGAATTAACCAGAGGGGTTCCTTAAATATTAACCATTTATTTCCCTTTTTATTTAAAAAAAAAATGGTGAGCTTCTCGAGATTACTCTATCCATTACAAACCATCCCCCTCTTGCTGAAGCATACTTGTATAAACAAACTTAACTCTGTGTTTATTAGTTTTTTAAAAAGGGGGAACCCAAAAAAACCCCAGGGAAAGGGCCCGGAAAAACTCATCCCTGAATTATTTTTGGGGGGGCGCAACTCCCCGATATTAGAACTTAAAAAACAAAGAAACACTACTCCGCCGGTAATTTAAAAAGGGGGGAAAAAAAAACCTTTCCCCTTTCTAAAAACTTGGAATCCAACTTAGTATCTCCATGGAACCTATCCGCACTTCTACATACCGACCAAAACACCCTGGGGTTTGCAAAAAAAGGGTTAATAAATAAAAGATACTATAGGGGGCCTGGAAGGAAACCGTTAACTTTACAAATTTCCCATATCAATCAAGTTTAAAAAATATGTTTATTTAAAGAAAAACCCGGAATTCCTCCCGGGAAAAGACCTAAAGCACCTTAATCAAAAGGGAAAAAATTTAAAGGCCCCAGACAAAATTTTTCCTACTAATAAATTTAACGGGGAAAACCCCCTTTTTCTCATTTTTATGAAAAGTAAAAATAATTCAGCCCAGATCGAAGCAAATTTTTTGGGTTTTTCAAAAAGGTGATTTCTTTGCGAAAACTAAAAAAAGGAAACAATATTAGGAATCATTAAGCCCACTCGCTTTGACACCCTGGTAGGGACCCCGAACCCGTCACATACCCTGTCACAGCTTTACGCCCACTTCGCTGGGCCCTAGATGAAAGGGCGGGGAAAGGGGGATATTTAGGGGATGGGAACAAGTTTTCACTGATATTAACATAGCCGAGACGGTACTGGAAGGTTGGAGAAAACTTAGAAAGGTATTGGTGAATGAATCTGGGAGAGACACATACCGTATTTTAGGGAAGGGGTCATAGAAACAATCCTTTTGGGTTCCCAAACATCAAACCCCCTCCCTTTTTCCGAACGCCCCAACCGGGGTTGCCCAAAATGTTCACAACTATCTACAGATTTTAAAACATTTGGGATCTGCTCCCGCCCCAGGGGGGCCCAGTTTCGGTCCGGGCTGATCCAGTGCATAGGGGCCCAAATTTTCGGTGTCTTGCAAATTGACCCTAAACCCAAAACCCGTTTTTCATGACCTTCCAGTACAAATAGCAAACAGAAAATCCAAGCCCAAAACAATAAAATGGTTACAATTTTTCCCTGATGGGGGTGTAAGAGATGTTTTTTGGGGGATAGGGTTAAAAAACCCAAAGGGTACCTCCCAAAAGACCCTGGTAAAACCGAACAGTCCAAAAACCCCATGAAAAATGGATTTTAAAATTAAACATGGGTAAACAAAAAAAGGAAACAAAGCAAGCGTTTTTTTAAAAACTTTGCAAGGTTTTTTTAGCTTTATTTCTCTTGATACGATATACATTCATTATGCAACCTTCATTTGGGAACAAAGGTACTGGAAAAAACCCAAATGGGCCCGGGCGTTGGGAAAGGCCTTTTAAAAGGAAATTGGGGAATCCACCCCTTTATAATAGAACGGGGGGGGGGTGCTATGTTATTATTTAATTTAAGGGTTAAAAGTTAAATCAAAGTTAAATTTTTTAAAACCCTTTAAACAAGGGGCTAATTTTTAAAGAATGATATGTGTTTCAACTGAAATGAACCTCTAAAGGCATGTTCCCCGGTTTAAAAAGGGGGGAAAAAATTTCGGTCCCCTAATTACGCGCGGGTTTCGCCAATTAAGGGCCGGGAAAAAGGCCCATTTTATTATGGTTAAATTCACAGTTTCATAGAGAACTATGAAACTATGGAAGACATGTGAATTAAATAGCGGGTATACGCGGGGGCTGGGAATTCAAGTTTATGGGCCGGCGAAGTGCCGGCCCCCTGCTCATCCCCCCTCCCGCCCCGCCCCCGGTCACACGGATAAAAGCGGGGCGTTTAAATTTCGCCCCGCATAACCCCCGTGTGAAAAATTTGCCAAAAATGTATTCATACATGATTCGCAGTAACCATTTCTGTTCTAACTTTGTTCCTTGTACTGCAATTTTTTAAAAAAAATCCAAATTTTAATGATTCAAAAAAAAAAAAAAAGAGTGTAACCTTAACACGATAAAAACACATTTCACGTCGGTACTGGCGCTTCCTCAGAAGTATGTGTTACAGGTAACTCCGGGAAAACATGACAAATTTAAAAAGGGAAAAAATATTCCCAATTGGGTCAAAGGTACATCAATTTACAGTATTACAACATTATAACATTAAAAAAAGTACAGGAACCCCAAGGGGGCCAATGGAAAGAATAGGCGGGTACTTCAAAAAGAAAGTTGTTTGAATAAAGAAAGAAGTTCATTGGCCACGGAAGTGGCAGGGAGATATGTTTTTTTAAATTTTTATCTACATAGACATATGATGGCTTGTATTTTGTGGGACAAGATGTTATTTTTAATGGTGCCATAAATGTACTATGTATTGTACTGGAAATCTGAAAAAAAATTCTAAGTGAGGTGAAATGTGATAAAAACGTACTTGTACCATGTTTGAGGTGGTTTTGTTTTTATGGTGTTCACTCTTCGTTATAAATGATGTGTTATCTGTATTCAGCGTTGGATGGGGGGGCCCAGTGCACAGCTCTGCCCAGGGGCCTATAATGCTGTTAAGACGGCCCTGAGTGGTATTAGTCACTACATAGCTGTGACATTCGGTCATCTTGTGGTGGTATTTTTTAGCCCTTGTATATGTACTGGCCGGCGGAATACTGACAACGTGTCAACGGAACTGTTCTGTGTAAACTCCAACAAAAATGAAACCATAAAACAAAGACAATTGCATTTATTTCCTGTTCAACCCACAAAATATTTTTTTTTGGGCTGGGAGGAGGACAAGAGAGAACAAACACTTTGGCCCCTATTAGGCAATCTCTTTAAGTCGAAATTATTTTCCGCGCTACACCGCAGACGTCCGTCACGCCAAGCAAGGAATCTACTGTTGAAAAATAGTTACGAATAAGGGAGTACTCTTCTGAAAGGGGTCAGCGTCCTGTTTTTTAAACGCACTTTTGAGTGCTTCGTGGTATGTTTTTCCTGCTCTCAAAATGTGCACGACTTTTTATTGTACTCTATAATAAAAAGGATTTAAAGTGTTTTTCTCGCTACAAAGACCATATCTCCGATTATGGGGACAGTAAAAATAAGCACTTTTGTAATTGGGTTGCATTACCTAAGTCACTTAGTATAATAGATATAAGCTCTTCTGTGCATCTGTTTTCTATTTCTGCTGCTGCTAGTCAGGACACACCCCATTTTCTGTGATTGGCTAGTCGGGACACACCTCTGGACAGATTCCGCCCCCTGCACTGTGATTGGCTGGCTGACATTTCATTCAGCATTTTGGGAATACGCCCCCAATAGGAAAGCCCCCCGGGAACACGCCCCCTACATTTTGATTGGCTGCCTGCCCCACTCTGTGTTTACCCCCCCTTTGAGCGTTGAAACCGAAAGTAAAACCACTATGTGAAGGCCTGCGGGCTCAAATACTCATCCCCCCAGCTCTAAGGTTTAAAATTTGGATCTGACTAATTACTGACTTTTTTTAAACTCATAGTTTCCCCTCAATTATTATTATTTTAAAAAAAGGCGCCTTTTGTTTCCCCCAGGGCGTGGGTAACATTCAAAGGGGAAAATTTACATACATTACAAAAGGGTTCAAACGAGTACAGTGATAAGGGGAAAAATGAAAATTTGGGCACGACAGAGGAGAGAGGACCCTACCCCCGAGGGCTTACAATCCACAAGGAGGGGGGAAAAAAGAAAAGGGGGTGAGGGGTATATATCACATTTTTAATTTTCCCGTGGGTTTCCCCCCATATAACACAAATCACACAGTCTCCGCTTGAAACCCCGAGGGGGGAAAGGGGGGGGCAGTGTTTCAATTTCCCCACATTTTGTTTTCATCAGTTCAGGGTGTTGTAAACTGGGTTTTAGCCAGCAAAGGGAAATTTGTAGGGCCCGGGGAAAGAAAGGGGCCCCCCAGACACAAGGAACACGCAGAGGCTGCAGATCTGTTTTTGGGCCAGAAAAACCTTCCCCCTTCTACTGCACAAAACAGAATGATGATGTCCCGGCAAGGAAAAGACAAAACCGGGGGGGGGGGGGGGGGGGGGGGGGGGGGGGCTTTTTAAGGGAGGAGACACCCTGCTTTAGAGGAAAAAACATGCTTCCTGGGGGGAGAACACGCCTTTCTGGAAGGGGGAGACATGCCTTTTTTGAGAGGAAAACCGCCCCTTTGGGGGAAAATTCAAAAACATTTGCTGGGGGGGAGGAGAACCCCAACCCAGGGGGAAAACCCCCCAAAGCAGCCCCAGAGGGGGGGCCCCGGGTTTGGGGGTTTTTAAAAACATTTTAAAACAAATTTAATTAAAAACAAAAACCAATATAAAACCCCCCCATATTTTTTTCTAAGATTTTAAAACTTTTTTATTTAGAAAATTTAGCGGGGGAAGGCCCGGGGGGGGTTGTGGGGGTAAGAAAGTTAAAAAACAAAAAACCCCCAAAAACCCCAAAACCAAACCCCTTAAAAGGGGGGGTTTTGTGGGGGATTGTTTTAAAAAATTAAATTTGGGGAAGGGGAAAAAAAAAAAAGGGGGGGGTTGGGGCATAAAGGCTACATGGTTTTTTAAAAAATGGGGCTAGGTTTTAAAATTCACTTTTTTCCCACGTAAAACCCAAACAAAACACCCCCCCCCCCCCTCATTTCCTATAATTTCTCTGGGAAAAAAGAAGGGGGGCTCTGTTTTGTTTGCTGGGGCAACAAAGAACTTTAGGCTATGTTCCCGGTTTAATTCGGACGTTTCCCCACAACTACCCGTTTTGCTCGGGGGCGGGACGGCCGGCAGCTCGCCAGCCCCATAGACATTCATTATTCTCAGCGCGAATACGCCGTGAATAATTGACGTCACTTCATACGGTGAACAGGGAGAGGAGACGTAATCCATAGTTCTATATGAGAACTGCAGATTACCTTAATGACTGGGACGTATTCCAGCCCTTCATTTGCACAGTACGTACGAATTCGGCTGAACTCGTCCCAAAAAAACGTTGAACATTGCCAAGCCTAGACAGTTTTTATACGTGGCCCTAAGTACTTTTCAGGCGTTCGGCTTATTAAATAATAAGCAAAAAACAGGCCAAAACACACAAAAAGAAACACATTTTCCAAAACCCATAAAAAAAAACCCCGCAAACGCGTGTTTCTTCAGTGATATAAGCAGTGTGAACACAGCCTTATACTACGTATAACTCCAGTGAGGTGTCTGCGATCCCCGCCCCCACTCGTCTGCAGGCGCCGGCATTCAACCAATCCAGCCAACCGCTAAAAATCGTCACGTGACCTTCTACGTACCTCTTTTTATTTAACCCCTGAACATCCGGGCACAGAGCCTCGCTTTTTGGGTTTGGGGACGTCCCAAAAAATTTAAAAAATCGCACGGGCTTTGTCCGCGGTCATTTGCTTTGCGGATCGTCGTGTGGGGAGCTAACCGGTAAGTCCGGGGTGTGGGCGCGGGCTACCGTTTATCATGTTTAAAAACCAGCACATGGGGGCCCCTCACCTTGTTGGCCCCAGCGAGCACCCCGGCGGCGCGCGACTTTCCTCTTGTTCGGGGTTTTATAGCGCGAGCGTGCGGGATTGCGCCGCCATTTTGTGACGACGCGTGGTAACCATTTTAAGGCGGCCGCTCGGTTTCGTGAAGTTGACGTTACCGCTTATTCTATAGTAGTCGTGTGGCTTCTCTTCGGCTCCTGTGGAGTTAGTGGACGACAGCGCACGGTTAATTGGGCGCCATTTTTTAGGGGTGCTCCGCCCCTCTGAGCCGGGGCTAAAACCCCCCGCGCCGCCTTTTTTCGGGAAGATGGGCGTTGTACCTGTGAGGCGGACCCAGGCTCTATCCCCGCCGGTAATGTGCGGCCGGGTGTTTATGGCTCCTAATTACTAGCTTGGGATATAAATACCTAATCTGGTAGTTTTACTGGCTCATCTCTATGTATAATACAGTCTGCTGGCCCTGCCTGATACCCTGGGCTCTACCAGTGGACAGCCCCGCTGTCTATATCAAAACCCGTTTTTTATGTGGGCAGGACACTGGTACAGGGCCCCTATTTTAGCAAGGCCCCCCTTCCATTTTTTCCCCCTGGTCTGTTTTTTGCTTAAAAATTGGGTTTTTTTCTTGAAAAAAAAATCCCTTACTTTAATTTTTCGCGGGAAAACCCGAGTAAACTATGGCGGGCCTCAGGAGTTCAAACAGACCCCAGGTTGTCTCATGTTGAGATTTAATGGCCTTGTCTGGTATCTTTTATATAGTCTTTAATGTACTCAAAGGGATTGTCTACCTGAAGAGGAGGATTTCCAATGAGGCTGAAGTGAGCAAAAGGCAACAAAAACAGCCGCTCTCACTCTTCACTGGAGCGTGAACCTTTCATGAAGAGCAGCTCCTGTCTGAGTTTCCTTTTTGACCTTTCCAGTCCCATTTACATATAGATGTTGTTCAGGTAGAAAGCATTTTAAGATGCTGTCAAATCCATGCTCTCCTTTGCCCTCACTGCTGCTAAACGCTGGCCCTACTGTGGGTCTCCTCTGCCTATAGTCACATGCCATCAGCAGGCAGAGCGGCCATCATCAGCGAACTAAAGGGAGGGGGCTGATTTCATTGTAGCAGCATCTTGTATGTATTAGCATAACCTAGACAAGACTTCTAAACCAGTGGCCGGTGTGTGGGCAGCCTGATGTCTGCTGAGTGCAAGCAGCCATCATTCATGAGGCCACAGCTTGTTCAGAGTAAGACCTTATGCTGGGTTCACACCCCATTCATTAGTATGTCAGAGTGCCATAGGTTCTCTGGTGGGTCCTGAGAAGTAGTCAGGGCCGGCCCATAGAGCACACCTTGACATGGGGTCCTGCGTACTGTGTATAGTTGAGAAGCAGCTCATCTAGTCCAGTTAGGACGTTTGGCTGGCAGTAGTTTCATAGCAGTAGCTGTCAGGGTGCCTTGTTTTTTCAGTATCCAGCTAATATCTCTATAGAGGTTAAGAATGGGTGAGCCTAGCGTTATACACTGTAAGGAAGTAGAAGGGGGTATTGCCATCCACAGTGGTGGTCTCAAGGTTGCAGAATGTGTAAGCCTTAAAAGACATTTCAATCAACCCTGGAGTAGTAAATGGATCTTCATTTTTATAGAAAATTAGCATGGTTTATTATAGAGCAGCATAATTACCAGGTATGGTCTTAAATCTATTTTTTAATAAAAGACCTAAACACCTTGAAACGCTGCTGCCCTCAGTCCTAAATCAATAGAAGGGCCTCACCTGCCCCAGTACTGCTGTGGTGTCCCCCATTCGTGACATACCTACCTAGATACTGGCCTCATGACCATGTAGACTGGGCCCCAGTGAGGAAAAGGGGGGGGAGGGGGTTCCCGGGACCCCTTTTTTAATGGGTTTTTTTTAAGATTTTTGTAACATTGATGAATCTGTGTTACCACAATAGACAAACAGCAGAGGAGCTGGGCAGCCACTTCTATTTAAAGACCGTGTATTGGTCTGTGGTATATTTTAGCTAGCTTGGCTTGGGTGAGCAAAGTTCTGCTAAAGGGAGAGAGAAATGGTTCTGCCCCATCGGGCACTGAAAACCCTTGAATGTATAACGCAGGCCGTGCCTGACGCCGGGCCTCATATTTAACAGTGATGGCTCCCTTCCCCAGAACCCCTTTAAAAAAAAGACAAAAAGGCTTGGAAAACCTTGATTTTTCTATTGCATGTGCATTTACAAAGCAGGATTGCCCTTTTGGTTTTTGACACTTTTTACCCTTTAGGAACCTGCCGCCTGTCCATGTGCTTAATGCCTTTTTGTCCATAGGTTTCTAGCACCTCATGCTACCGGTCACATGAGTTATGCCACCTTGTTTGGGGACAGCAAGCTAGTGCAGAATGCGTAAGATGCACAGTTTCAGTAATTTGCCAAAAACAGGCTGGCCCAAATGCCAGATGACACAGAAGGAGTCCATTTATTCAAAAGCGGGTTCCCCCTGCCCACTCAGATTCCAAAAAAGAATAGGTAGAAAGCTGTGAATAAACAAATAGGGGCAGGCAAACACCTGCCATGAAAAAAACTGGGTTTTTTGGGAGAAAGGTGCCAATTTGAGAATTAAATGCTTTAAAAACCCCCTGCCTTTACGAAAAAGAACAGTGTTGGAAAGATGTCTCCTTATTTGGGTTTTAATTTTTTTAAGAAGAGCTCAGGGGGGTGCATTTTTTCCTTCGCGTAAGCTGTGGGCACTAGTTCACCAGTACATGGGGCTGCAAAAAAAGGGTTAACTCGGGGGGGGTGCAAAATTTTTCATTTAAAAATAGATGCAATAAAAAGATCGGCTGTATTCTTGGGCTGTTGTCTTTGGCTTTTTATTTTGATTTTTAGACCTGTCATTTTAAATGGGGATTTTTTTCACTTTGATCTTTGGAAAAGGTGAAATTGTAACAGAGTTTACTGACTTGTATAATTTGATTTTAGGCTGCAAAAATGTTTGAAGCAGATTTTGGAAAATTTTTTCGGTGTTGAACACGGAACCCAAGAGAAGGCTTGGAAGGATTTTGAAAATATGGCCGATCTTTTAAGGAAAAACTGTTTTTCTAAAATTGGGGTTTTTCTTAAAGGAAATGAGTTCGCAATGATGAAAACTTGCACTTGATCGTGTTTTGACATGATAAAGCAAAATTTGTCCTCTAAGAAGTTCTGAGCGTCTATCTGAGATATGTAGATAATAAAGTAATTTTCTGAAGTATTGAAAGGAGTTTTCTATCACAGTTCTGCGATGAAAATCGTGAAAAAAAACAAGCCCAGAGGTTTTCCCCCTTTGTTACTTTTGGGAAGTCCAGCAGGCCAAGGTTGCGAAAACGCGAACGAAGGGAAGGTTTTTGATTTTTGGGGTTTTTCACCCTTTTTTGGTTAATTTGTCCAGCTGACTGTTCAGAATGTTAGTGAAATTGTAAGCTGTACACGGGACTTTAAATTAAGCTCTGCCAATCTGTTATTCTAACTTTTTGGGTGAATTTTGAAAAAGTGTTCCACCCCCCCCCCCCCCCCCCCCCCCCCCCCCCCCTATTACGGCATAAAGGGTTTTATTTTTTTTTTAGCAGTAAACTTTTGATTACTTAGATTCTGATCCGGCAATCAGAAGATTACTTATGCTGAAGCCAATTGGGAGGACTGGCTGTCCATATAATACAAAGATGTCTCGGCTATAGGAATTAGGTTTTTTATTTTGTACTGGCTCTCATTGGCACACTGGATAATCCAACATGTGTTTGAGCAGACCTTTAGATTTCTGCCATGTGTCAGGCTTTTGCACTGCTTTTGATCTGAAAAGGATTATCCTTATTGTCAGTGGGGCTGATCCTCACAGCTTCATGACATGTCACTTGCTACAGATTGAGATCTAAACAGAAAATCTGCATGTTAGAGTTTAGAAACTCCATTTGCTTGCACTGGAAAGGAATTTGTTATCCATTGTGTAATTTGATATAGAATATGTACAAACCAAAGTCAAATCAGACCTGTCAACAGCCCCAAATTTCATTTGATTGATTTATTTAGTTGGGGCAAATAAACTGCAGACCCTTTTCCCCCTTTCTTTTTCTGTCCTAGGGACCTCTGCTGTCATGATTGGTGACTTTTGGGCACCTTTAGTTCTTACTAGAGTTAATTGTCTTGCTTTTTTTTACCATTGCTAGCTTGTCTGTGTTTTGGGATAAATGACTTATCTATTCTCCTCTTCCAGGGTTTGATGGGGGAAAACCCAAACAAGGGTTTAAAAGCCATTAAGCCATCCTTCGGGGCAGACAGTAGGAGAGGACCACCTCCACCAAAAAGGGCCCCTGGACCCCCCAGAGGTTAAGGTCAAGAGAGGTAAAAAACCCCTGAAATACACTGAATGTTAAAAACTGAAAAAAAGAAAGCTATGAAATAGGGTTTTTAAACCCCTAACTTTCATGGTTTGGGTTGAAATGTGCACTTTTAAAAAGGAACCATCACAGCTGAAGTTTTTGAAAACGACAACCTATAAGCTGCTTCAGTATTGTGGGGCAAGCAGATCTATTGAACAGATTTTTAATGGCTTGTTCCCCCGGAAATCTTGCAGGTCTGAGAGGAACCTCGGGTACAAGACATTGAAAGTCTGTTCAGAGAAGATTGGGCTTTCACAACCTGTTCTTTTTCGAACACAGCCAAAAAACTGAGACCCGGGTCTTAGAACTCCCCCCAAAAAAAGTGTTAATGACTAACCTCCCCTTCTGACACTTTTGGGCAGGTTTCTAAATGGTGGGGTTTAACCCCCATCAGGCCCAAAGGGCCTTTACTAGGAAATTTCCATTACTAAATGAGATGACCCCCTTTAAAGTAAGAAAGGGGTTTTGAAAATCTTAAAGGGAAATTTGCCCAAATCTTAAGCCTAGGATGAAGCAGTTGTACATGTGGAGCTTGTGAAATCTAGTGTAAATCTAAACATCGGTGTGTAAATTGGTAGAATTTTTTTGTGACTTGGACTCCCTTTTTTCAGGTTAAACGGTTTTGTCTGCATGTGACACTGGCCCCACATTTTACTTGGATCTGAAAAAGGGATTTTGGTTCAGAACTATTTCAAGTTTAATGCAGTAAATTGTCTTACTGGATAAAAAAAAATAGCTGTTGCTTTTTTGGAAGGAACATTTTCATTGTTCAGTTGCAACTTTGCCCCAGTTCACTAGATGTGAGCAACAATAACAGGCACAACCTATTGACTGGCATAGCTTAAAGGTGGCTGCTTAACTATCCAGTCTTGTACAAGCAACCCCAGACTGGCATATTGTACCAGTGTTTTAATGAGGCCTTAGTGTGAATTCTTTATGCAGTTGCATTGATTGAATCCTTGAAATTATAATTCATACAGATGTAATACGTTTTTTCTTATATAGGCGGCTCATCACGAGGACAAATGCCTCTCAAAAGAGGGCCCCCACCCAGAAGTGGAGGTCCACCACCAAAGTGGTCTGCACCATCTGGTCCTGTTCGCAGCAGTGGCATGGGTGGAAGAGGTGTGTGGGTTTTTTTTTTTTTAATTCCTCTGCTTGATAGTCTGGTCTTGATACTTCAAATGGGGCTGTTTAGCTCAGATTTTTTTGTAGTGATTACAAAATCTGTTCTGTTTGCAGCTCCACTATCACGTGAAAGAGATGGATATGGAGGACCTCCTCGCAGAGATTCCTTGACATCTCGTAGAGATGTATACATGTCACCAAGAGATGATGGTTACAGTGGAAAAGACAGATATGACGGGTAAGGAGATTTGATTGCTGGCTGTTGCTGATTACTAATTTTGTACATCAGCTAATGAAACTTGTTCTTCAGTTACTCTGGCAGAGATTATGGGAGTTCCAGGGACTCGCGAGATTATGCACCACCTCCAAGAGATTATGCATACCGGGACTACGGCCACTCCAGTTCTCGTGATGATTATGGCTCCAGAGGCTATGGGTAGGTGTTCATGTTTACAGCTTTTCTTATATACAGTCATATGAAAAAGTTTGGGCACCCCTATTAATCTAAATCATTTTTAGTTCTAAATATTTGGGTGTTTGCAACAGCCATTTCAATTTGATATATCTAATAACTAATGTTGCACATTTTGTGTTAGTACAATAAACCTCATTTCAATCTGGAAATATTACTGTCCATCAGTTATTAGATATATCAAATTGAAATGGCTGTTGCAAACACCCAAATATTTAGAACTAAAAATGATTAAGATTAATAGGGGTGCCCAAACTTTTTCATATGACTGTAGTTGTCTGTTCTCAGCTATTTTACAGTCTTTATTTTTAATTTAGTGATCGTGATGGCTATGGAGGCCGAGATAGAGACTACGCTGATCATCCTAGTGGCAGTTCATATAGAGACTCATATGAGCCATACGGTAAGTTGTCATTTTACAAATTGCTCTGTCTTTCAGGATACATATTTGCCCCATGCTGAAGATAAAAATAAAAACAAAGAAATGCTAGTCTTTTTGGGGCAGAGACAAATTTTAGACTCTCAGATGTGGAATGCTAATCTGCTCTACAGCAAGATAAAAAAAAAAAAAAAAAAATCCCAGTGAAGCAAACAACTCCATGGATATCATGTGGCAGAATATGAAATCTAAGCTGCTGCTCTGGAGATCAGTACCCAAATGAGATGAGTTTAAGTGTGCCATTACCATTATATTCAACCTAGTAGGTGTTATATTTTTTGTTCAATAGAATTTTCTGAACAAAGCAAACCATATCAAAACACAAACTACTAAAATACAAGCAAACGTACATAAGCTGCAAGTATCAAATTTCAATGTGATATGTAACTTATAGTGTTGCCCTATTGCCTGACCATTGACCCTGCAGGTAACTCACGTAGTGCCCCACCTGCAAGAGGGCCCCCTCCATCATATGGTGGAAGCAGCCGCTATGATGATTACAGCAGCAGTCGCGATGGATATGGAGGCAGAGACAGTTACTCAAGCAGCAGGAACGATATCTACTCAAGCGGACGGGACCGAGTTGGCAGACAGGAGCGTGGCATGCCACCACCTATGGATAGAGGCTATCCACCTCCACGTGATTCATACAGCAGCTCAAGCCGGGGTGTTCCCCGTGGTGGGGGGCCGAGGAGGAAGCAGATCTGATAGAGGAGGTGGCAGAAGCCGATACTAAAGTCAAAAGAAACTTAAACATGGACCAAAGACGTTTTATTAAATAACAATATGGCATATGCTCTGCCTTTACCACCAGCAGACGACTATAAAGGAGTTTGTTCTGTTTTTTTTAATTTATCTTTACTTTTTTTATTTTTTACCTGTAAGTTTTTTCCCTCCTCCCATGAATCCTGTGTTCATTTGAGGAAGTTGAAATGCTTAACCTTCATATTTTGTTAGCCTTTCTCTGAAATGTACAATGTGTAGTGTAAGTTGTGTATTTAGTGTTGTAACTTTTTTCAAAAAGTAAAGTTTCAGTGAAACGCCACATCTCAGCCTATTTCATATGGTTTCCCCATAACTAAGCACACACAAGTTGCGATGAAAGCTCCAAACTAAGAAATAATGCAACTTGTCTATATAACTGTAAATGAGTGCTGCTAACACAACAAACCCAAATCTCTCCAAACGTATGTCCAATGGGTATACAAAGGATTTATACACTAAACCTGGATAATCATACCCAGCTTGTCAACAATTGTCAAACAAAATGGACTCCTTTCACACCCACTCTAATGAATTTGACACACAGTTTACAAATAGTCGGTTCATTCAAAGAAGCTTCCAAACCATATGTACTTTTATTGTTTCAATGTGTTTGCAAATCTGTAGTGTCACTTTTAAAGGATTGACTCTAAAGGCTAATGAAGAACCAAATGATGACTCTTCTCAAAGAACATGAGAGCCTAAAACAAGTGAATCTTTCTACTGTAAACCATCATTGTCCTGAGAAACTGCTGAGGGTAAGCAAAGACAACAAATTTTTGTTTTCAGTCTAAATCAAACTTGCGCTGCATATGTCTCATGGTGCAGAGTTCTTTACTTTATGGAAATTAAACATGGAAAGGCACTGCTGGATAACTAAATAAAAACAATACTGTAACTCAGTATCGAGATGGATCCCAGCTTTCAGTAGGAGGGAGGTTTCACTTTAAGCTAATGATTAGAAGTGAAATGATCTGACTTGACTATAGCCTTGGAAGTCCAAAAAAAAGCACACTTCTATATTAAAACAAAAAAATTAAACCAAAAGCAGCTTATTGCCACATGTAAATGTTTTGTCACATCAACGCTTGCCGTTTTCAAAGTTGAATATACTGGAGAGCTACAAAAAACCCCTAAGCTAATCATGGCAGTGCACAGTGGAAAAACATGTTTTAAGTCATCCCAATGTTCCTTTCCAAACGGCTCCTGGATGTCATTGAAAAGTTACAACCACTTTTTGGGTGGGTGGTGTGGATTGGGGCTGCAGCCCCCAAACTCTTCCTTAAAATTGTTTTGTTGCATTCAGGTTGAACAGGCCAGACTCAGATTGTGAGCAGAGACCACCTGTGGCACCAGATAACTTGAGGTATGATCCTAGAATCCTTGACTTGTGTTGTGGTTAGTACTAGTGAAGTGTTTTCTAAAAAAAAATATGCAAAAATTGATTATCAAATCTATAAACTAAACCACTTGTTTTGGTCAACAAATATAAAATGACCAACTATTTTGTAAAAATCTTGCTGGGCACGTGGGTGCTAACATCTGCCCAGCGGTTTTGGCATGCGCAGAGCAGCAATTAAAGGGCTTGTGAACCTTGTAATATCTTAGTCAGCTCATGGAGCCACACTACATTGAAAAGCTTTAATTGCAGCACTGTCCCTCTGGTCTTATTTAATGTATTTATTAACACTATTGTGGATGGGATCAATAGCACAGTTTCTATTTTTGCAGATGACACCAAGCTATGCAGGGTAGTGCAATCAATGGAAGATGTTCATAAATTGCAAGCAGACCTGGACACAGTGTGCATCCACTTGGCAAATGAGGTTCAATGTGGATAAATCTAAGGTTCTGCATCTGGGTAGAAATAATCTGCAGGCATATGTCCTTGGGGGGGGAGAAAAACTTGGACAATCACTTGTTGTGAAACATCTGGGCATTTTTGTAGATCATAGATGACAGAACAGCATTCAGTGTCAATCAGCTGCCTCTAAGGCAAGTAAGATATTGGCATGTATTAAGAGGCATGGACTCATGGGGGCAAAGGGTGTATAAACTTGGTGCGATTCACTTAATATGCTGTTCAGTTCTGGCTCAGCTTATATAAAAAAAATGTAATGGGCTAGAGAGTACAAAGACGGCAAACCCAAAATTGTGAGGGGAAAAGGAGCGTCCCCTTTTTAGGGAGAGGTAGAATTGAACAACTTATTTTTTAGAGAAAACTCTTCGGGGGGAATGATTAATTTATATAAAAGGTCCCTACAAAAATAGGGAAAAATTTCATGTAAAACCCCCTCAAAAGAAAGGGGGCATTCCCTTTAGATGGGAAAAAAAAAGGGGGCAATCTCCAGAGGAGAAAAACCCTTTATGTAAAACTGTGGGAAAAGCCCGCCCGAGGGGCTGGTCACAGAGGAACAGTAGAGTTTTTAAGAAAAGGCTTGATACCTACCCGAAACTAAAGAATATTAATGTTATGTAGCCACTAAATTTTGGATCCCTGCTGGTGGCAGCTCTGTGTCAGATGAGGTCCCCCTGGGCGATTGGGTTTTTGCCTTGTGGGTTTCAGGGGCCCTTTAAAGGGGGGGTCCTGTAAATATTTTTTTTAATTTAAAGATTTTAAAAAAAACAAGATTTGATTTTTATGTTCATTACAATGTTCTCTGATTTTACTAGCCCTTTATATTCTTAAATCGTTCTCAATTTATAGTAAACCGAAATGTTGACCTTAATTTTTCTGGTTTTTAGGTCGAATGACTTCATTTGAAGACAGTTTGAGAAAGCCCCTCCCGAAGAAATTTCTGTAGTGGGGGAGGGGAGGGTGGGGGAGGGAATCTGGCTTCTGTGTACCGAGGGTGCCTGGATTAACCCTTTTGTCCTGGTTTAACCCTCTTTAACAGATAGATGGAACAGCATTTGGAACCCTTCTGTTACAATAATCATGATTGGTGTCTTGGAAACTGTACTATGACTAATATTATACAGATCAGGGGTCCTTGAATATCTTTATGTTCTCTGTAAATTAGGGAACACCTGGGGTAATGTTAAACACCTTCCCTTGTGGGGAAATGGGGGAGACTTGTAGCTTTAAGATGGGGTATAGAAGAACAACTTATTTTGATCTACTTAGCACAAGGGTTCATATTCTCTCCTAAATAGATTTTAGCCCTCTCTCAAAGACCTAGGGGCACCACAAGGGTGAACTTGAGAGCAACTCCCCCTGTTATAGAAGGTTACGTACGCTGTGTGCCTGTGGGGAGGGGGAGGGAGCAGAAAGTAGACAAGAAGGGAGCCCCTCAGTTAAATACCAGGACAGTGCGGCTGAAAGGTTGTAATGAGACAAACTTCCTTTTTTTTAACCAGTGGTGAGGCTGGGCTTAATCCTTGTCTTAAAAACCTTATCTCCCTCCCTTCAACCACATTTTACCCACCCTTGGTTGAACTTGATGGACATGTGGTCTCCCCCAACCATATGAACTATGTAACTATATATGGTTATTTGATAGTGGAGACTTCCAATTAAGGAATCTGGTCAAGATTTGTTCTGCTCTGGATGACACAACCCTATATCACATATCCGCTCCTTCCCCTTTTTATATCCTCTCCCTATAGTGCAACCTGACAGGTTCTCTAAGTGTATTTTGATTTGTTATTGAAGACTAGGGTATTAATGTTTGGCTTTAATGTTGTTGACTGAATTTGCTGATCCAGGATTCGCATTTAATTTGATCTTTTTCAGATGCTGTGCAGAGCACAAATGTTGGAGGACAAGCAACTTTAAGAAGATTACTGTAAGCTCTGGATGGTTATAGGTGTGATAATTGTGTGGGGATACTGAGTAAGTGGTATCCCCCACCTTGATTTGTACAAAAGATTCATACCTTTTGGGCTTCCCTCGCAAAGGAGATTGAGTGACTTGTGCTGTGTGTGGCAAAGAGCTACTTTGGCAGAAGGTATGCATGCTGCTTATACAGCCATGGGTTTGAAGCCTTAGTATGAGGGAAATTTAATTTCTTCTTGATGTCTTGGCTCTTCTATGGCAGATACCATCTTGTTACACATTCTCCTGAGGAGGGGTTTAACTGCACTCAGCACAGGAATTCAGAAGTTCTGCTAAACTGTTTTAACCTGGCAGTGGTATCCCTCAGGAGGAATCTCAACAGGCTCTGGTACACAGGAGCTTAAGGGGAACCTGTTGCATAGTTGCCACCCCCCTCCATATTGCTTAGGACATCACATGCTAGTGTCAGACATGATGTGTCCCTTAATCTGTAAAATGCTGTAGTTTGAACATTTTAATGCTCAAATCTTATTTATGAGCAGGTGTTAGCCCCGCCCACCTGACACTTAGGCTATGTTCACACGGCTTAAAAGTGAACGTATTTCAGTCCGTAATTACGCGCTAGAGTGTGCAAATTACGGGCTGAATACATCCTAGTAACTACGGTAATCCACAGTTCTCAGAGAACTATGGATTACGTCTCTTCTCCCTGCTCGGCGGATATGCCGCGGAGGGAGACAAGTGACATGTGAATTACCAGCGGCGTATATGCGCCGCTGGTAATGCAAGTCTATGGGCCGGCGAGGTGCCGGCCACACGGTGTAATTGTGGGGCGTAATTACGTCCCGCAGTTAAGCTGTGTGAACCTAGCCTTATTCCCATGTTTCTACCTATTCAAAGTAGTAGGTTTATCAGTTGAGGTGGGCGGGGCTAGCCTCAGATGACTTTTCTGGCTAAAAACTGCAGATTTGAGCACTAGATACTCAACTACAGCATCTTACAGCATAAGGGACACAGTGCTGGAAACAGCAGGTCTGGCATAATTTATGCCCGATTCTCTTTAAGGGCACTTATGCTTATGGTAGCATATAACGTGTACCACATGGTACAAGTATTTGCAGGTGCTTCAGTATAGAAAAGCGGTTCTCTTTTCAGTAACGTATGAGGTAAATGGAGCCCAGTGAGTGTCAACATTTGTACGTAACAGCCTACCCATTTTATAGTTTGTCAACTGCAAGATATTGCAAAAGGCTTCCCCAGAAACACCTACCTCAGAATGATTTAGGGGATTTTTATAGATTAATCAGGAGATCGTAGTGGTTGAGGGTTACTGTAAACCACATATTGTATGCTAACCCCCTGTGGATGTTAAACAGGTTTTCAGAACCCAGCGCTGATTTTCCATGAAACCTGTTAGTCTAAACTTGTGCACTATAGTAGGTTTGCCATTCCTCAGAGTAAAAAGTACATCTGACATTCAAAGACCGCACAAAGTGTGTGAAGTTAAAGGAGTTGTCAACCAGACATTGACATATCATTGGTATACCATTAATGTGACTAGTGGGAATTAATATTTTAGAGTGCCCTTGGTTCCAGGGTGCCATACAACCGGGTTGCACACAACATAGGTCAAACATGTACAAAGGTGATAAATTAATAACTTGTACAGAAGGAGAGGTCCCTCCCTGCACGGGCTTAGTCTACAAGGGAAGAGGCAAGGGGCAGACATGTTTGTGTGGTGGAGTAGTAGCAGCAGGGTTATTGTAATAATAAGAGATGGGGTTTTTAGGTTGCTTTTAAGGCTAGTGAGTGGGGGAAGGTCTGTTGGGGCATTGAGTTCCAGAGTGTGGGGGAAACACGGAAAAGTCTTGGAGACGGTTGTGTGAGGAGCTGATAAGAGGAGAGCAGAGAAGAAAGGTCCTGTGAGGAGCAGAGATGGTGTGAGGGGAGGTATTTAGAGATTAAGGCAGAGATATAAGGAGGAGTGAGGTTATGGAGAGCCTTGTAGGTCAAGGTTACTAACTTGAACTGGATTTGCTGTGCAATGGGAAGCAGTGAAGGGGATTGGCAGGGTGGTAGCGAGGAGAGGTGAATCAGACGTGTGGCAGAGTTAAGGATGGATTGGAGGGGAGCAAGGGTGCTGGATGGGAGGCCACAGAGAAGGATGTTTCAATAGTCTAGGTGTGAGATGGACAAGCATTTTTGTGCTGTTAAGGAGTGGATACTGGAGATCAGTTTCAGGTGCAGGTGGCAGGCAGAGGTGAGGCTTTGGCTGTGCGGTTTGAAGGACAGATTGGAGTCAGGTTATCCCAAGGTAGCAGACTTGTGGAGCCGGTGCGAGAGTGTAGCCATTGACTGATAGAGATCAGGTGGAGGGGTGGTGGGAAGAAACTTAGTATTCTCCACGCTTGGTTTTAGAAGGCAGGAGGAAAAGGGGGTTGTGGGCAAAAGACTGCCTGGGTTTTGGGAGAGTAGAGAGGGGAGATCTGGGCTGGAGATATATTGAAAGCTATGTGATGCTATTAGCTGACCCAGGCCAAGGGTATAAATAGAAAAGAGTAGTGGGCCCCAGGACAGATCCCTGGGGAACTTGAATGTAAAGCAGGCGGGAAGAGGTGGTGCAAGAGATGCTGAATGTTTTACTGGGGAGGTACAAGGAGATCCAGGAAAGGGCCAAGTCCATGATGCCGAGGGAGGAGAGGATGTGTAGGAGGAGTAAATGCTTGACGGTGTCAGAGGTGGAGGATAGGTCTGAGAAGCACAGAGGAGTGGCGTGAGGCTTTGGCTGTTACTAGGTCGTTGGTGACTTTGGTTAGGGTGGTTTCTGTAGAGTGGTGGGGTCGGAAGCCTAATTGCAACTTGTCAAGGAGAGAGTTGGTGAGAGGACAGTCGAAGATTGACATGCTGCTCAAAGAGTTTAAAGGTGAATGGAAGCAGTGAGATGAGGTGATAATTGGACAGGAAGGGTCAAGAGATGGCTTCTTAAGGATGGGTGTGAAGGCCAGTGTTTAAAGGAGGAAGGAAAGGTGCCAGAAGTTAATAGGTTGAATAGGGAATATCCCTTTAAGTCTATGCTTTCTACAAGCAGGTAGGCTTTCTGAATTTAATTTCCTTCCCAAAATTATTGTCCAATTGCAAACATGGCCTAAGCTGTAATTTGATTGATCAGAGTAGTTACACACTGAAAATGACTGAGTCAAAGCAGGAGTAGTTTCCAAAGCAGTAAAAAAAAAAAAAAGTTGACCACTTGCTGCACTGTTCTGCTGACTGGGCACCTGGTAATCAATGTATTATCAGCAGACATTCTGTGTGTGGAAAAAAAAACTGCCTCTAACCTCCCTGCATGCCCTAACAGCTTAGTAGTTGTGTGACTGAGAGCCACAAGCTGAAACTTTTTTTGTTCTACTATATATCGGTAATTTTATTGGTTTCACAGAATCCTGTAGTATTGAGAACTTTCTAAGAACATTACCAATCTTGGCATAGGACTACCTGGCACTGCAGCAAAAACCCATTCATTAAAGGTAACCGGTCACATGGAACATGCTATCTGGTCTTCCGACAGCCTGTTGTAGAGCAGGAGAAGCTGAGCTGACTGGTGTTCTGTAAAACTTCTAATCCATTGCAAACTTCTGCTTATTTTTGGTTGAGTCCAGTGGGGGGTCTTATTGGTAATCATTGTTTCTGTATGCACACATAAGGATAGGTTGTTCATTCAAAAGGCTGCCCACTGAACTCGCGTAATTTAAATCTCTGCTTATTCTTTAGGCTATGTTCACATGGCTCATTTTGGGACGGATTTCAGCCCATAATTCGTGTAGTACGGCACGAATTACGGGTGAAATCCATCCGTCATTACAGTAATCCACAGAGCTCATAGAGAACTATGGATTATCACCAAATGCAGGGAGAAAGTGACATGTCCACTATTTACGGCGGGATACGCGCCAGGGATAATAAATGTCTATGGGGCTGGCCACCGAGCACACGGCGTAATTGCGGGCGAAATCTGTCCTGCAGTTACGCTGTGAATAAGACGTGTAAACATAGCCTTAGTTACATCAGTCTGCTCTTCTCCCCTCGCTCTGTATCATGGTGCTAATAGATCAGGCAGGTCATGGCGTAGTCAGTGACAAGTTCCCTTGAATAGGGCTGATGTTTAATACCAGATAAATCTACTGTCAAGAATGGTATTTGTCCAGAGGGGAAACCCTCAGGTTTTTGATATCCCCTTGCAGTGAAACAGGATGTCTTGTCCAGCTGGTAAGAGTTAACTGATGAAATATGATACAAATCAATAAAGTCAATATTTCTACATCAAGTTGTATGGTGTTTTTTGTGTGCCTTATTGGTTACTGGCATCTGCAGTGTTTAATAGCTTGCCATATTAGGCCCTAGTATGCAGCTTTACAATGTTTCCAGTTTAACGTTTGTGGAGGCCTACAGGTGCCTAAACTACACTATTTTTTATTTTTTTCAAACTACAAGGATTTAATCTAGGGGTTGAGGAGGGCACTTTGACCTCCACAGGCCATAGGTTTTTAGCATTAGCCTGTTTAAAAAAAAAAAATCACAACAACCAGTTTTAGTTTAAAATTTTTGGTCTTCACTAGGAATAAAGGACTCCCTTCATGAACTTTTTTTGTATAAATTTCTATCCAGTGTTAAATTCCCTATAGCCATAAATGGCACCAGTTGTGATGGACTGATTTTAACACTGAATATATCCTTTCTAATTCCATTTTTGTAAACGTTGCAAAAAGTGGTTAATGTGGTTGTACAGACTACTGCTTGATGGTCTTTCAGTTGCTCCATATGCTGCACAATGTCCCAAAATTACATCCTATCTCTATGGGTTCAACTGTGACATCTAGCAAATGTATGCTTTTGGGCAAAAAAACTGCATCATGACTTCAGAGCCATCACATTTAGGCCTGGTTCACACGACTTATTGCCGACGTAATTGCGGGGACGGATTTTGCCCTGCAATTACACCGGCTCTGTGCGGCGGGGGGCTGGCAGCTCGCCAGCCCCATAGAAATGCAGTCATTCTAAAAGTCGTAACTTTATGGTCACGGGTTTGGGATGGTTTCATTGGGTTACATAAGACAATTTTTCAGGGAGAATTATGGGGTGGGTTTAAACTTGTGGCTGTCCTCTCCATTCACTTCTATGGGAATGCCAAATTTAGTTAAACGTGTGCTCTACTATACTCAAAAGTCCCATAAAAGTGGATGGGAAGGGCAGTTGCAAGCACTACCCTCATTCTGATGCACTGTGGACATAGTCACAGGAAAGCATTTCATTTAAATGTCTGGCAATTTGCAAAAAGGTGGTAGGAGTATGCAGTAGCTTCCCTGTTCATTAGTCTCTTGAGCAGCATGATAGTTGTACAAGTCCTGGTGTCCTGTTTTTGTGATATCCTGTATTAGATGAACTTGATGAGACACATGGGTACTGCCTAATACCTAAGTTGCAGGGATAAGTGAACAAACTAACAGCCTTTGCAATAGACTGTTAGGCCGTGTTCTCACGGCTTATTCCCGACGGAGTTGTGCACCGTATTGAGCGCACAAATCCGCCGTGAATAAGGGGCGGGACCGGAGCGCGGCAGGGGCGCCGCTCCCGGTCCCATAGACAATGCATTGTTTACGGCGTGTCCGCGCCGTAAATAATGTGCATGTCGCTTTCTCCCCCGGCGGCGGATTCGCCAAGCAGGGAGGAGCGACGGATTCCCCTGCTCTCAATGAAGCAGGGGGGTTACCGTAATTTGCTTGCCGCAATTCGGCGCCGTACTGCAGCACAAAAACCCGGGGCCCCAGGGACGGCGCCCAAAACCGCCGGCAGGGAAAAACCGTTTGTGAAGAGGGGCCCTTTAAAGGGTTTTTTTGAAAACTGGGACAGATTTATCAATACTGTAACCCTTCAGGTCTAAATTTAGACTAGACAGTTTTTAGAATTTGTGGCAACATTTTTCTTCAGTCCCCGGGGTTTTAAAAAAATTTCATAAAGTAAGAAACTTGGTAGAGGGAAATACATTCCCTAAAAAAGATCCACCCAGCTTTGTCTATGGTGAATGAAGAGGGGGGCTCTGGGCCCGGGGTTTTGGGGAAAGCCCCAGAAAAAAAAAAAAATCTTGGGGAGGTTTCCCGCAGAACAGGATGTGGTGACAGTCCACATACCATGGAGGTCTTGAAGATTTGTCATCTCCGTTACATATCTTTTGGGGCTGCAAACAATTTTTTGGGCCCCTTAAAATAAAAGGAAGAAAAAGGGGGAAAAATTTTTTTTTAAAAGGGGAAAAGAACCCCCTTTTTCGGAGGGGGGGGTTTCCCCCGGGGAATTTTCCAACTTTTTCCCCCCCCTTTGCCCACCCCCCCCCTTTAAAAAAAATCTTTTAACCCTTGGGGGCCCCTTAAAAAGGTAAAAATTTCAAAAGGGAACCAAAAAAGGAACCCTAGTTGGGGTTGGAAGGGGGTGGCCTTTGGGTCCTTTTTTTTAAACCCTTTTAAAGTTCAAAAAATTTGAAAGTTCCTTTTAAAAAAAAGTTCAATTTTGGGGTTTCCAAAAAAAATTTTTTCCTTTGTTTTTTTTAAAAAGCACAAAAAACCAAAAAAAAAAAAGGAATTTTTTCAAAAAAGAAAAAAAAAAAACTTTTTTGTTTTTTTTTCCCTGTTTTCAAAGGAAAAAAGGATTTTTAAAAAAAAACTCTTTTTCCAAACTAAAAAAAAATTTTTCCCGGTTTTTCTTTTTTACCAATTCTTAAAATTTTCCCCCACAAACCATTTCCTTTTCACCCAGCCAGGGTTTTTTAAAAAACCAAATTTTAAACCCCAAAAGGAAAACCCGTTTATCCCCTTTGCCCCAAGGGATCAACAAAAGGGGATTTTGGGTCAAGGGTCAGTCTGCCCCTGTGAGAGAAAATGGTATTTCTGTGCTGGGGCCCAGAGCCCCCTGTGCTGGATGGGCCCTTTTACAGCCCGAAATTTCTTTATTAACCCCCCCCCACTGCCTAAAACCCCTTCACGCCCCCGTTGGGTTATTTTGGGGGCACTGTCTGATCAGAAGTTGCCACTTTCCCAATTCCAGCAATTTTTTGCCCGTTATAATCCCCTGGGGTCATTTAAATGAAAAAAAAAACACAAAAATTTTCCCCTTCATTGCCAAAGTCCCCCCTTTTCCCCCACCATATTGTTAAGCTGTTGTTAGTTTAAAAACAGTTTTTTAACTTCTGTTTTCCCACTCTGTCATTTCCCTTCACTACCCCAAAAAAAGGCTGAAAAATTTTCTAAAACAAGAAGGTGCGCCCCTTTAATTTGAGGCCTTTTGGAAGAGGGCAAAAAGCGCATATGGGCCACAAATGGGATATTTCCAAAAAAATGCCTAATAAGGAGAATAAATTAAAATTTGGATTTCTTTGGAAAAAAACGAGGGGGTTCCAATTAAAAAAAATCTGCAAAAAAGTTGAAAAATTTTAAAAAATTTCCCTTTTGTTTTCATTTAAATTTTTGGAAATACCTAGAGGGTTTAAAAAACTTTTCCCAAAGCTGTTTTGACTATGTTTTAAAGGGGGAAAAGTTTCTGAATTTGGGTCAAATTTTTGGGGGTTTTGGGCATACAACCCCTCAAAACCACATCAGAAGTGGCCTGGTTCCCAAAAAAAAAAAAACCTAAATCAAATTTTTTTGAAAATGTTTTTAATTTTTCTAATAAAATTTGAAAGCCCCCAAATGTCTTAAATAATAGGATGTTTAAAAAAAAATCATGCCAACATAAAGACATATGGTAGATGTTCATTATTTACTACTTTATTTGGTGTGACTAGGTGTCTTGCACACAGAAATTTTTAAACTTTGAAAATGGCAAATTTTTCCAATTTTTCACAACATTTCGATATTTTTCACACCTAAGCAAGGATTTTATCGACCAAAATTAATTGCTAAATTAACGCACAATGTTTCACGAGAAAACAATCTCTGAATCACATGGATAGGTAAAAGTATTGAAAAGTTATTCACAGAGAAAGTGGCACAAGTCAGATTTGAAAAAAAGTTAACACTGTCTGAAGAAGGGAGCTAGTCCTCTCGAAAGCTCACTATCAAATAAACTCAGCCTCTAAAAGGTATCGCCTGATTTCTTCACTCTTCTACTACTTTCTATGGCTAACACGGTACAACATTATACTACAGAGAAGGAGGGAAGAGACAGAAGGTGAGTGGCAGAAATGTTAGTGCAACGCAGTTAAGGTTGGTTATAGGCGATCCTGAAGAGATGGGTTTTCAGTTTGCTTTGAAGGCTGGGGAGAGTGTGATGTGTTGGGGCAATGAGCTCCAGAATATGGGGGAAGCATGGGAGAAGTTTTGGAGACAATTATGTAATATAAGAGGAGAGCAGAGAAGAAAGTCCTATAAGGAGCGGATATTGCGTGAGGGGAGATATCTAGAGAACACAAAACTACAGAGTCTAGACATTATACGGGCCAAACCCACCCTAGATGCAGGAGCTAGTGACTAATAACTTAAGAAAAAACAAACTACTCCAAAGACATCACGTAGTAGCTAAATACAGAATTAAAAATTACCTGTTATTTGAAACCATATAAAATCTATCCTTACCCTACTAAGACCCTAAAACTACCTAGATGACCTATTCCTAAATATCAAAAAGTAGGGTAATCGCCCCAAAAAGGGCAACCCCAACTGGAACCTGTAGACTATCAATCCCTATACAACCCTATTAAACTACAGTACACAATAGGTAAATACTCAATGTCTGTATGATACACTCACATATAGATGGTACTCTGTCCCTCTGAAATATCCCAGAAGGACTCTATTCACATAGTGCTTAGATATGTGGACAAAACTTTCAATGTCAATCATAACATTGTATAACATACAGTTGACGCGTTTCCCCCTAACTGATACAAGGGTTCATCAGGACAAAATAGTGCATTAGTATAGATTCCACATATATTAGTGTATCAGATACTCAATAGTAGCACCACCAACAAACATCAATCATTTATTTTAGAGCGCCCTTGGTTCCAGGGCGCTGTACATTCAGGGGGTTACATACATAACATAAGTCAGACAGAGAGATCAGGTGGAGGGAGAGAGTGGGGTGGTGGCAAGATGATAAATTTAGTTTCTCCACGCTTAGTTTTCGAATGCAGAGGGAAAAGGGGGGATATGGACAAAAGACAATCTGAGAGAGGTGAGATCTGGGCTGGAGATGTAAAGTTGGGTGTCATCAGCATACAGGTGGTATTTATAGCCATATGATGCTATGCGCTAACCAAGACGAGTAGTGGGCCTAGGATGGACCCCTGGGGGACACCAACAGAGAGTGAGCAGGGTGGTGCGAGAATGAGACACAATGTTCGATAAGTGAGATCGGAAGAGATCCAGGAAAGGGCCAAGTCCGTGAAGCTGAGGGAGGAGAGGATGTGTAGCATGAGTGAATGGTTGACAGTGTCAAAGGCAGAGGACAGGTCTAGGAGAAGAAGCACGGAGTAGTGTCGTGAGGCCGTGGCAGTTACTAGGTCGTTGGAGACTTTGGTTAGGGCGGTTTCGATAGAGTGGTGGTGTCGGAAGCCGGACTGCAGTGGGTCAAGGAGAGAGATGGTGATGAGAGGACAGTTGAAGGTAGATGTGCTGTTCAAGGAGTTTAGAGGTGAATGCAAGCAGTGAGATGTGGCGATAGTTGGACAGACAGGAGGGGTCAAGAGATGGTTTCTTAAGGATGGGTGTTGATGGCAGCGTGTTTACAGGAGGAAGGAAAGTTGAGAGGTTGAAGAGGTGTGTGAGAGCTATGATGATAGCACTTAGGTCAGGGATGAGGTGGGATGGCAGTGGGTCAATACTACAGGTGGGGAGGTTGGATTTGGACAGTAGAGAGGAGAGCTTGTCATTAATAACCGGAGAAAAGCATGTTAGGGAGGAGTAGTGATGTGCAGATATTAGGGTGGGCTGTGGGGACACTGCAGGAATTGAGGTAGGCATAAGGGACTGTGGGGTGAAGCTTTGTCTGAGTTTGATTTTATTTTGTAAGTGATTGGCAAAATATGCTGAATGGAGAGATGGGAAGGGGAGGGGAGAAGGTGCTCATGGATGGAGGAGAGAGTTGAAGCTGTTGAGTGGTTGGCTGGGTTTGTGAGACAGGGAGGATATGATAGTGGAGAGGTAATCGTGTTTGGCTGAAGTGAGTGCAGATTTAAATGTATGTAGTGATTGATTATATGAGGCGAAGTCAATGGTGGAGCGGGTTTTCTTCCAGCAGCGTTCACCAATGCTGGAAGCTCGCCTTAGATAGCTGGAGTGTGTGTGCCAGAGTGTCTGGTTTTTGTGGGTTGTGTGTGAGAGGGTCTTGTGTTGCTCTCCCCTGTTATTTACTCTAGAGTATACTTGAGTACTGTTCCCCTTCCCTATTTATTTAAAGGGAATGTCATCATAAAATGACCTACTTAAACTTTTTATGGCAAAAAAAAAGCTTTTCAAATTTTTTCCCATATAAATATTGAAGAAAGAAAAATCCTGCAATCTTCACATTGGCCACTGGGCCTCATAATAGTCTTACACTACCTGGTTTGTTTTATTACACGGACTGAACATGGGCATGGTGATTGACAGTCTCCATTCAGAGCAATCTTGCGGTGTGCTGCTCTCCATTGCAACAGTAACCTGAAGATCAGTAAAACATAAAATAAAAACCTGTACATTGCCCCTTTCCAGACAGCAGTTGCCTCCCAAAAAATCAAAAATAAAGTACACATCTTGAATTTGAAGAAAAAAAAAAAGTACGCAAACTGTATTGCTGCATGTGTAACAACTGTCCCTATAAATCTGTCACGTTATTTACTGTATTTCTCAGACTAACACTCCCCCCCCCCCCCCAAATTGGGGGGAAAACAGGTGCGTCATATAGCCTGAATACCCTGTGCTGAACGTGGCCACTCTGATCGATCTCAGGGTGGTAGAAGAGGAGCTCCTCTCCTGCCGCCCGGAGATCGCGCAGGGTGGCCGGGCTTAGTCCAGCGCTGGCAGGGTGGAGGGATGGAGCCGGCGGCTGCGCTCAGCTGGCTTAATCGCTCTGCTGAACCGGCGTCTAACTGCAACGTCATTGCAGGGGGCTGATTAGTTGCCAGGGCAGCAGAAAGCCTCATAGAGGCTTCCACAGCTACCATGTATGTACACCTATCACACCCTGCCTAAGGAAGGGTCTAATAGGTAATGAAAAGTCCTATGTACAGTAGTACTGCTGTATATAGGACAAGGTATTCTGCCCCTAGTGGTGAAGTACCAAATTGTAAAAAAAAAAATTAAAAGTTTAAATCACCCTCTTTTGTCATTTTACAAATAAAGTTACACATTATTGATATTGCTGCATTTGTAAAAGTCCAATCAATTAAAATATAACATCATTTATCCCGGACACTGGAAAAAAGAATCCAAATGGCAAAATTGTGGGTTTTTTAGTCATTTAATATCCCCAAAAGATTGGAATAAAAAAAATCAAAAAGTCGCATCTATCCCAAAATGGTTCCAATAAAGACCACACTTCAGCTAGGACTTTTTTGTTTCAAATTTTTTTTCCCTATTTTCCCCCTTTAAAACCAAGTTGCGTCTTATAATCCAGTGCGTCTTATAGTCCGAAAAATACGGTATCCCGCACGATAAACCCTCTAAAAAATAAAGTCACGAAATTGCAATTTTCTTTCATCACACATCACGTAAATGTAATAAAAAGCTGCCAAAAACTTGTAAAAACACCAAGGTGGTACTACTGGAATGACAAAAATGTCCGTTCATCCTGCAAAACAAAAAGCCCTTATACAGCTCTGTATATGGAAAAATAAAATTATGATGAGCAGAAGATAGCGATGCGTAAATATTGTTTTACAGAAAAACATTTTCTTTTTAAAGCACTTTAACACAAAAAAACAATATAAATTGGGTATCGCCATAAATGTATGGACCCACAGAATAAAACTTGTCATGCTGCACGGTGAGTGCTGTTAACAACAATACTAGGATTGCAGTATTTTCTTCTCTTCGGCTTTCAAAAATGGTTTTAAAAGCGATCAAAAAGTATTGCCACCCCCCAAAAAAAAATTTTGTGTCAACTCTTCCCACAAAAAAAACAAGCCCATACACAGAAAAATAAGTTACGACTCTCAGACAATGGCGATGCGAAAACATGTTTTCCCTTGTGAATAATGGTATGTTCACACGGCTTAATTGCGGGGCGTACAGTACGCCCCACAATTAAAGGGGTTGTATCATTTCATTAAATGGTCTTCAGAATACGGGGACAGTGAAAACAAGCAACTTTGCAATTAGATGTCATTTGCAAAGCTGTCTTGTTTTCACAGTCTGCCTTATCTTCATTTTCTGTAAACACTGTTCCCCAGTGTCGGTCGGATCCCACTTCTTTGTATTTCATTGGCTGACGGCTCTCTACTAATTTACATTCTGTCACGGGAGCGTGCATTCCTGCCTCTCACTCAGAATAAGGGGCCAGCAACATTTCACTCTGCACAGCCACCAGCTCCTCAGTGACACTTGTAGCTGCTTCTACAACCAGAAAGCAGCAGAATTGTGCCTCGGTGCCTAATGCTCCTGCATAGAAGGGAGACGAATCTGTGCTCTGGAGGAGTTCATAGAAGACTGGATTCAACTGTAACAAACCTCCAGCTGTGAGAGGAGAAGAGATCAGTGCTCTGAGTTCATAGACGGGGGTCTAGACTGAATGCAGGGAGGTGGTGTGTAAACGGCTCTTACCAAATAAGACTTGAAAAGGAGAGGAACGACACAGTAACATGTGGAGGGGGGGAGGGGTTGAACACACTGACTTGGGAGCGAGCATGAACAGTGAATGGGGGGGGGGAACGATATCATCCCCCTTCAGTTAAGAAACGCCCAGCTGGGAGGGGAAGAAATGCCACTGGATTTCAGGAACTGAGAAAATCAAGCTACAAGAGAACAGCTGAACTGATGAAGCCATACATCCCCTTTAAGCCGAATCTTTGGGAGTCACGCTGAGCGGCGCGTACTCGCGAGGGGGGGGGAGGGGGGCGCCTCCATAGACATGCATTACTCCGAGAATAAATGACATGTAAATTCTCTATGAGAACTGTAGATTTCCATAATGATTGGGGCACATTTTGCTCATATTAGAGCGCAGTACGCTCTCAATACGTGGCGAAATGCGCCCTAAAATAAGCCGTGTGAACTTACCCTAAGTGTTTTTATTGTGGAAAGATATACAAATTGTATTTCACTGTAATTGTATCAACCTGCTGAGTAAAGCTAGCATATCATTTATACCGCACAGTGACCAATGTAAAAAATCACCACCAGGATTGCTGTATTTTGTTTAACCCCTCAACGACCACCCACCAAATTTTGGCGTCGGACGTTGCAGGTCGTTTGTCTGCAGCGACGTCTTTTGCCGTTTCTGCAGACATTGGCGTTTGCACGGCACTGCAGCCACACTGAGAACAGAGCTGTATTTCACAGCCCTATTAAATCAAAATTATTTAATAAAAAATAATTGTGCATACATTATACACAAAAAAAATCCAGACAAGCTTAATAACCTGTAGAATTAATATAACAAGTTATTGAGTGTGAAATGTAAATGGTGTAAAAACAAAAAAACCCATCTGCAATAACTTATAAGTGAGCTTCAACTATTCTCCCAAAAAGTACAATTTGTCCCAAATAAAACAAGGCCTCCTTGAAGTGCATCCTTGAAAAAATAAAACGTTACGACTGTTCAACTGCAAGGAGGCAAAAACTAAAAATATGTGCTGGTCAGTAAGTACTTTTCAGCTGTTCAGCTTAACCCCTTAAGCCGAACGCCTGAAAAGTAGTTAATGACCAGAACATTTTTTCAGTTTTTGCCTCCTTGTATTTCAACAGTCGTAACTTTTTGATTGTTTCAATGACGCAGTTGTATGAGGCCTCGTTTTATTCGAGACAAGTTGTCTATTATGGGGGAATAGTTTAAGTTCATGTATAAATAATTGCAGATTTATTTGTTAATTTTTTTTATACCTTTCTGACTTAATAACTTGCTTGATTAATTCTACAGGTTATTACGATCGTGTGGTTATTACGATTGTGTGGATATCTAATATGTGTAGGTTTTTTTTGTGTGTGTAATGTATGCACAATTATTTTTTATTAAAAATTTTATTTTTATTTATTTTTTACTTTTTATGTTTATTTTACTCTTTTTTTTTTTTTTTTTTTTTTTTTTAAGCAGACAGTCTGCCCTGGTCAAGGGCTTGATGCACAGACAGCCCTGGGGCTACTCTAGGTCCCCAGGGCTGACTGCAGCTGTTCCCTGGACTCTGTTGGGTCACCGGGTGTTCCGATCACCCGACAGAGCAGGGAAACCCTTTGATTGCCGCTGCGGTGACGATCCGCCACAATCAAAGGGTTAAAGCACCTGTGCTCGTAGGAGATGCTCTGGGACCAGGGCTGTGTAGTACAGCCCCGATCTCAGCGCAGCTGCGGCGCCCGGACTGACTCAGTCCCATTCACTTTTATAGGAGAATTTTCTAGTCATGCTCTGGGTTGCTCTGGGATCCTCAAACTCCATTATCTTTTGGCGTCGCTGCAGACGAACGACCTGAAATGCCCGTCGCCAAAAGATGGTGGGCGGTCGTTAAGGAGTTAAGGGATTAAAACACCTCACAAAAACTTTGCTAAAAAGTGATCAAAGCGTCATATGAACCTCATTATGGTACCAAAAAAAAAAAAAAAGTCAACTAATCCCACAACAAAACAAGCCCTTAATTGGCTCCATCTACAAAAAAAATAAAAAAGGTATGGCTGTCAGACTATGATGTCATAAAATGCATTTTTTTTTACAAACTCATTTCTATTGTGAAGTTAAAAAAAATAGAAAACTATATAAAATGTATATCATTGCAATTGTACCAACCCACATAAACTCAATACAGTTATCCTGTACAACAATGGCGAAAACTGTGTTCTCTCCACCCACCTCCCCCACTTCCCATTTTCATGGCCCAATGCTAAAAGAGCTATGGAACACCTGTGCGGCCAAAATGCACAATGACAAGACACCTAGCAAGATCTGCGTTCCAAAAACCAAATAGCGCTCTCTCCCTTGTATTCCCTGTCATACGCCCAAACAACAGTTAACACCCACATATAGGATAGTGCTGAACTTGGAAGAAATTGCGTAACAAATGTTTAGGAATTTTAGGCTTATAAGGCTGTAAAAATTAAAAATATTTTTTCCTAACACTAAAAAAGATTGTAAAAGATCTGTGAGGTCGATATACTCACTACACCCCTGGATACTGTATGGTGTTGTCTCACTACATCGATTCATCTTACCTCTGTCCTGTTTTTTTGGTTTTATTTTGAATTCAGGGGTGTGTTTACTGGCTTCCACTAGGCTGCAGTTGAAGCCAGGTCTGTAGCTATAGCAACCAGTGCTGGCAGCCTATCAGGAGAGATCAAACAGGTCTGTAGCAATAGCGACCTGAGGAGCTGATGCAGCCCATACTAGAGGGGAAATCTCAGTATCGGTGGGACACAGTTAATGGACATGTATTGCAAAATGACTTGTTTTTGCAAGATCTTTAACATAAAAAGCAATCCTTGTAGTGTGACAACCCCTTTAAGGTTTCCAATATGGAGTGTTTATTAAGTTTTAGCACCTTAGGGTGCCTGCAAACCTGTATTGGTGTCTAAAAGAAATTGTAATGAAAATGAGACCCCATTCTGAGGCTTGTGGTTGAGCCAAATAGCACACTAGAGCAACATATGGGACATCTCTAAAAACGTCAGAATTAGGAGAATAAGTATGAAGTTGCAGTTCCCTGGTCACATCTACCGTGTTCTAGTGAATAATGGATTAACATTGAAAATGTGAAATTTTGAAATGTGACCTCCATTTTCCTCCATTTTGCTTTAATTTTTGTGAAACACCTAACAGATAATAGACTTGCTAAATGCTGTTTTGAACACTTTAAGGGGTGCAGTTTCTTAGATGGAGTCAATTATGGGAGTATCTAAAAAGGGCTGTGGAGTCGGTGCCCATTTTACAGGAGTCGGAATAAAATGGACTCACTCCGACTCCCAAAATATATAATAAATTGGTCCAGGTAGTTCAATGCAGTGGCAAGAGCATCAGGAATTGGGTCTTGCCAGTGCTACTGCTCCCATATCTTCAGCCTCATCAGATGAGGAGTTTAATTTTGAAAAGTATTTGGATGACATGGAGCAGGCAAAGCATTGCCCCAGGGAAAAAGAGTATGCTCCCAAACAGATTGACAAGCTTCAGCAACATTTTTCATTTGCTTTCGAAGAAGTAGAAGAGTTCAACCGTACATCAGAACGGACGGCGCATGAGCCAATTCTTTTATACCCTGACATTGTTAGAGATGTTGCCCATGTGGTCAGCGCCATCAACCCAAGTTACTGTAGAGAGGCCATTCTCTAACCTGGAGATAATGAGATCAGATTTAAGGTAATCTGTGAAGGAGGATCTGAAGGAGGCGATGCTATTTCTCAGAACAAATTCATAGGTGCACTCCACAAATGTTATTCAGGATGCTTTTGTTGAAAATTGTTTGTTTTTTCCCACTTACTGCAGCGTATTTACAATTTTTTTAAGGGTAACAATGTTTTGAACTTTTGACTTTCAGACCCATATCTCACCATCCACTAAAGCAATGAACGTGAGATTACCACCATTTTATAGACAATCATCTTGACTATCTCATACATAACAATATAGCATATGCTTAGTTCTGCAGATTTTTGTCATGTAACTGCATTGTTACTGTGTTGCTTCTGGTGGTGGGTCAATCTTCTTCTTGTATACTACAAATTACAACCTGTTCTCACATTCCCTAATAACTCAGTGTGTTATTAGGCCAATTCCCAAGTGAAAGCTCACTGGTTTGAGCAGCCATAAAGAAGATTTCCCAAGAAAAGAGAAACTTCATAATCCAGCTCATCGATAGCGGTCTCTCGGCCAAGAAAATTGCCAAACAGCATCATGTGAGGCCATGACAGCTGGAAGAATACAAAATTATGTCTATCCAGCCATTCAAAAGCCAAGAGGTGGACTTTCAGGCAAAATATCAATCAACAAGGCTGCTTATCACAAGGTCTATCGGTTCTAATGTAAAACGGCAGTGGAGGTGGCTTGTATGCTTCGTAAGAGTCAGGTCACAGACGTCTATGCGAGCACCATGCAACACACATTGCACAGGTCTGGAATGATGACTTGAAAAAAGGTGAATAAGCCTCGACTTCAATCTCGTCATAAGAAGCATTGGCTCGAGTTAGCAAAAAAGTATGAAAAATGGAAGATTGGAAAGGGGTGATTTAGAGCGATGAGATGAAAGTCGATAGACCGGGCTCTGATGGGCACAAATGGGTTTGGAAGAATCAAGGGAAAAGGGGGCTATCGGAATCGAGAAATTGAAGAACCTGTCAGGATAGGTGGAGGAAACTGAATGATATGGTGTTGTTTCACAGCCAAAGATGTTGATCTCAATGCTGAGCTACATGTGAGAATCCTACAAGATGAGTTACTTCATACACTTGAGTACTAAGGGTATGAAAAGGACGACATAGTGTTCCAGCAGGACAACGACCCAAAGCCTATGTCAAGGTTGGAGAAGGAATGGTTCAATGACAATGAAGTAGAGGTGCTGTATTGGCCTCCACAGTCCCCAGACCTTAACCCCATTGAACACTTGTGGATAGAGGTGAAGAAAAAAGCTGTATTCATGCCAAGTCCAGTATGCACCAACATTGGGAAATTGTGGAAGAGACCTGGGATCAGACTTTGGTTAAGACATGCTTGAATCTGATCCAGAGCCCAGAAGGATTCAGGTAGTGCTGAAAGCCAAAAGTGGAGTAACCAAATACTAACAAAATAATAAAAATTAACATTTTGATTTTTTTGGAACCAAACAGTAACAATGCAGTTACACGTCAAGAATCTGCAGAACTAAGCAGATGCTAAATACTTGCAAGTCCAATTTATGTATAAAATAGGTAAGATGATTGTCTATAAAATGATGGTAGTCTCACTTTCAAAGCTGTAGTGGATGGTAAGATATAGAGTCTGAAAGTCAAAAGATCAAAACATTGTTACCATTTTGCTTGTCAGTGTATGTTCTACCTAAATAGTATGATTATCACAGGGTGATAAAAAGCCTAATGTTACCATTTTACTGCGATAAAGTTAGACTCCCTCATGCATGACGCATGTTTAAGTGATGAGGTGGAGCTTTGGCTTACCGACTCCACAGCCTTGTATCTAACATACAGGCCTCTTAAAGCCACGTCAGAATTGGACTGGTCCCTAAAAAAAAATCTATGTTGGGAAATTTTCTGGAAAATGTAAAAAGAATAACTACTAAATTTCTGAGCCTAATGTAAAACAACAAAAAGACATTTAAAAAATCATGTCAACCTACAACAGACATATGGTAGATGCTAGTTATAAACTATTTTGCATGGAATAAATATCTGTCTTACACACGGAAATTTCTAAACTTTGAAAATGTAAACAATATTTTTACATTTTTCACAAATCAACAAGGATTGTATGGACCAAAATTTATTACTGACTTAAGCCCAATGTGTCACGAGAAAATAGTCTGTGAATCACATGGATAGGTAAAAGTATCAAAAAGTTATTCTCATAGTGACACGTGACAAATAAAAATGGCTAAGAAGAAAATAATATCAGGATCTGGTTTGGTGATACATTTTCTTTAGTGTAGAGTGGAGCATCATGTAACGGCTGGGTAGTGGATCCTCTGGACCAGCGCAAGCGATGATAGTTCAGCCCCGCCAGGGAGCGGAGTCTAAGTAGCCCCCGGTATTCACCAGAGCCCGCCGCAAAGCGGGATGGACTTGCTGCGGCGTGAGGCTACCAGGTCGCTACCCCTGACGTGACTTGCTTGCGATGGCGGCCGAGGTGCAGCGTGGTACAGAATCGTAATCCAAGAATCGTAGTCGTGGGCAGGCAGTAAGGTCAGGGCTGGCGGCAATGGTTCGTGGTCGTGGACAGGCAGGAAGGTCAGGGCAGGCAGCAGAGGTTCGGAGTCGAGAAACGTAGCAAAAGGTCTGGTACACGGTAAGGCGAGAATACACTTAAGGAATGCTTTTACTAAGGCACAAGGCAACATAGATCCAGCAAGGAGTGATTGTGGAGCGAAACCTTAAATAGGGGAAGCGCCCGGCAATTAGCCAATTACCGGGGCGCTGGCCCTTTAAATTTCCAAGAACGAGCGCACGCGCGCCCTAGGGAGTGGGCACGCGCGCCTCGGCCAGCAGAGGGCGTGGACGGGACAGGAACGAGGTCAGGTGAGTCTCTGTGTGCTTCGGAACCACTGCTCGTCCCGCGGCCGAGGAGCGGGACCACCCGCTACAGTCACCCCCTCCTCCCCACTTAGGTCTCCCCCTCTTTTTAGGCTGAAGAAACTGACGGATCAGATCTCGGTTCAGGCTCTTGGCCTCCGGTTCCCAGGACCTCTCTTCGGGGCCGCAGCCCCTCCAATCTACAAGAAAGAAACGCTTACCCCTGATGGTCTTCATGTCTAAGATGTCCTTTACTTCAAAAACATCAGGGGACTCTAGTACCGGAGACGGAGCAGCGCTCCTCTGGGAGAACCGGTTCAAGACCAGAGGCTTTAGGAGGGAGACATGAAAGGCGTTAGGAATCCGGAGAGATGGAGGTAGGCAGAGCTTGTAGGACACCGGATTCAGTTGCCGAAGTACTCTGAAAGGTCCCAGAAACCGCGGACCCAATTTATAGCTGGGGATCTTGAGGCGTATGTATTTGTAGGAGAGCCACACTTTATCCCCTGGAAGAAACATTGGAGAAGGTCTTCTCCTCTTGTCAGCTTGGGTCTTCATGCGGGCTGAAGCCTGGAGTAAGGCTTGCCGGGTCTCTCGCCAAATGACCCCGATATCCTGAACCTGGTTGTCCACGGCGGGAACCTCGGAGGCTGAAGCCAAGGGGAGGGGTGGCGCGGGTGACGACCATAGACCACAAGGAATGGGGAACGGCCAGTCGAGTCGGAGTCCCGATGTTTATATGAGAACTCGGCCCATGGAAGCAGTTCGGACCAGTTATCCTGGCGTCCGGACACAAAGTGCCGTAGATACTCCCCCAAGATCTGGTTTACCCTCTCCACCTGCCCATTTTTCTGGGGATGATACGCGGAAGAGAAATCTAGCGGGAACATAAGGCACGCCAAAACTTAGAGACAAGTTGGACGCCTCGATCGGAGACGATGTGGGATGGTAAACCATGCAGGCGAAAAATGGGATGGAAAAAGTGGCCCACCAATTGGGGAGCAGAAGGAAGACCAGGAAGCGGCACAAAGTGGGACATCTTTGAAAATCGGTCAGTGACCACCCAGATGACCGAGTTTCCCGAGGAAGGTCCGTGATGAAGTCCATGCCTATGTGTGTCCATGGAGACCCGGAACAGGCAGAGGGACTAAGAGGCCTGCGGGCCTGTGGCGAGGAACCTTGTTTTGGGCACACGTGGAGCAGGACAGAACGAAGTCCTTGACATCTTGCAGCAGAGTTGGCCACCAGTAGTGTCGCGAGATGAGGACGAAGGATTTCTGTACCCCGGGGTGGCCGGCCAGAAGAGAACTATGCCCCCAACCCAGAATTCTCCTCCTGAGTGCGGGACGCACGTAGGTTCTGCCTGGAGGAATGCTACGGAGGTCCACAGGAGACACAATGATGTGCTGGGACACTGGTTCCTCCCCGGTAATGTCAGAAGCATGGGAGAGGGCATCCGCCTTGACATTTTTCTCAGCCGGTCGGAAGTGGATCTTGAAATCAAAGCGTGAGAAAAAAAAGAGACCAACGGCCTGGCGAGTGTTTAAACGCTGAGGCGTCTGGAGGTATTCAAGATTCTTATGGTCAGTGAAGACGTCAAACGGATGTCGAGCTCCCTCCAACAGATGTCGCCACTCTTCCAGGGCCAGTTTTATGGCCAATAGTTCCCGATCTCCAATGGCATAATTACGTTCTGCCGAAGAGAAGGTTTTCGAAAAAAACCCGCATGTGACGGTCTTGCCTTTAGGCCTCAAAGTGAATATATAGCCGGACTTCTATTTATAACCGCATGCATAGGAGTGTGTCATGGGCGCCTTCATTCACCCAGCAATAATATGGCTTGAGGAAGGGGCGGAGCCCCAAAACGTCGCGTACGGCTGCACACAATTGAGCAGATTGCTCTGAGAATGGATTTGCCTTGAGAATGCTGTATACCATTTCTATGGACTTATCGCCTGATACTCCTGCTTAGGAGATCCAAAAAACCGCAAGTGCTATCAATTTTTCTATATGCTTATACATTTTTAATGAGTGTTTTTGGCTTTGAAAATATGCCTTAATAAATATTTGTAGAAGATTTATACTATCTTATTGGAGTGTTTGCTGCTATAATTTTGGTCTTGCCTTTAGGGCCTTCTGGGTCAGGATCGCCCCTGCTCACATGGAAGAGGCATCCACCTCTAGACTGAAGGGTCTTCTCTGGATCCGGACGGACCAAAATAGGTGCTGAGGAGAACGCTGTCTTCAGTCGGGAGAATGCTTCCTCGGTGGACGGAGGCCAACATTTCGGATTAGCATTCTTTCGGGTGAGAGCCACGATGGGAGCCACCAGCGTAGAGAAGGGGGAATGAACTGCCGGTAGTAGTTGGCGAATCCTAGGAAGCGTTGAATCGCCCGGAGACCGACAGGTCGTGGCCACTGCTGGATCGCAGAGAGTTTAGCTGGGTCCATCTGTAGACCTCAATCGGAAACTATGTACCCAAGGAAAGGAAGGCTGGCCTGGTGGAACTGACACTTCTCCAGCTTGGCATACAGTCGATTGCCCCGCAGGCATCGCAAGACCTGGCGTACTTTTACCCGATGGGTCTGTATGTCAGGGGAAAAAATCAGGATATCGTCCAAGTATACAATGACGCAGGTGTAGAGCAAGTCCCGAAATACGTAATTGACGAACTCCTGAAATACGACTGGGGCGTTGCATAGCCCGAAGGGCATCACGAGATACTCGTGATGCCCTTCCCGTGTGATGAAAGCCGTTTTCCATTCGTCCCCTTCTCGAATTCTGATGAGGTTATAGGCTCCTCGTAGGTCGAATTTGGTAAAGACCTTGGCTCCACGGAGACGGTCAAAGAGATCAGGGGTAGAGGGTAGCGATTCTTCACCGTGATCTTGTTTATGCCTCTGTAATCAATACACGGACGAAGTGAACCGTCTTTTTTCTGAACGAAGAAGAAGCCAGCCCCGGCGGGCGAGGAGGACTTGTGTATAAAACCTTTCAACAAATTCTCCTGAATATAGGCCGACATGGCCTGGGTCTCAGGCACAGACAGAGGGTACACCCTACCCCGTGGGGGACTGGTTCCGGGAAGGAGGTCATACGGCCGATGGGGCGGTAGCTTCATAGCCTGCTTCTCCGAGAATTCATCTCCAAAATCCTGGTACTCCGCTGGCAGACCTTGTAGAGACTTAATGGACGACTGGGGAGGAGAGATGGACACCGGGTGAGGTGCCACCAAGCAGAGATCCTGGCACTCCGATCCCCAATGCAGGACTTCGCCTGTCTTCCAATCAAGCGTAGGGGCATGATGTTGCAGCCAGGGTAGCCCCAACAGGATCGCCGAAGAAGCGCGAGGCAGGACATGAAAGGAGATCTTCTCCGTGTGTAGGACCCCTACAAGGAGGGTCACAGGCCGGGTGATGAACTGAATGGAGCCGCTGAGAAGCTCCCCACTGACGGATGAGATAAGCAACGGCTTTTCCAGATGGATCACTGGCAAGCGATAGCGAGACACCAGGGAGGCATGAATAAAGTTCCCGGCGGAGCCGGAGTCCAGGAAGGCAGGGACTCGAAGAGATAGGCCAGCATCCGTCGTTACCTCCACTGGCAACAACAGTCGTGGAGAGGAAGACTGAGCACCTAGGGACGCCTCTCCTACGGCACCTAGGTGAGAGCGTTTCCCAACCGCGGAGGACGCTGCGGACAACTCCTACGGAAATGGTCCGAACTGGCGCAGTAGAGGCAAAGGTTCTCCAACCGGCGGCGGGACAGCTCTTCATCCGACAAGTGGGCCCGGTCCACCTGCATGGGTTCCTCGGTGGAAACCTGTGGAACAGGCAGCGGAGACCTTTGGAACACGGGAGCCAGACGAGGTAGACGGCGAGGTTGTGCTGAGTCACGCTCCTGGCGGAGCTCCTGCTGTCTCTCTGTGAAACGCACGTCTATGCGTGTGGCCAGATGGATAAGTTCGCACAAAGAAGACGGGAGATCTCTTGCTGCAAGTGCGTCCTTTACTCTGCTCGACAGGCCCTTCTTGAATGTGGCACAGAGAGCAGCGTCATTCCACGACAGCTCGGAGGCTAAGGTGCGGAATTGGACCGCATAGTCTCCTACGGAGGACTCCCCCTGGCGTAGGTTCAATAGCTCCATCTCCGCAGAAGATGCTCGCGCCGGCTCCTCGAAAATGCTGCGGAATTCAGAGAGGAAAACCTGTAGGTCTGCGGTCACAGGGTCATTCCGGTCCCAAAGGGGTGTCGCCCAGGCCAGGGCCTTTCCGGATAGCAGGCTCACCACGAACGCCACCTTTGCCCTTTCAGTAGGAAACTGGTCGGCCATCAGCTCCACGTGCATGGAGCACTGCGTAATAAAACCTTTGCAGAGCTTCAAGTCCCCGTCGAACTTGGAAGGTAGAGGAAGGCGAAGCTTCGGAACCACGGTTGCCAGCGGGACGGCAGGAGGAGATGGAACCACCGGCAAAGAGGCAGGTTGCTGCTGCTGGGAGGCCAGGAATTGACGCATCATGGCGGACCGCTGACCCAATAGCTGTGCCTGTTGCGCGATCTGCTGCGACTGTTGGGTGACAATGTTCGGGAGATCCGCTAGACTTGGCAGGGGCACCTTGGCTGGATCTAACTGTAACGGCTGGGTAGTGGATCCTCTGGACCACGGCAAGCGATGATAGTTAAGCCACACCAGGGAGCGGAGTCTAAGTAGCCCCCGGTATTCACCAGAGCCCGCCGCAAAGCGGGATGGACTTGCTGCGGCGTGAGGCTACCAGGTCGCTACCCCTGACGTGACTTGCTTGCGATAGCGGCCGAGGTGCAGCGTGGTACAGAATCGTAATCCAAGAATCGTAGTCGTGGGCAGGCAGTAAGGTCAGGGCTGGTGGCAGAGGTTCGGAGTCGAGAAACGTAGCAAGAGGTCTGGTACACGGTAAGGTGAGAATACACTTAAGGAACGCTTTTACTAAGGCACAAGGCAACATAGATCCAGCAAGGAGTGATTGTGGAGTGAAACCTTAAATAGGAGAAGCGTCCGGCAATTAGCCAATTACCGGGGCGCTGGTCCTCTAAATTTCCAAGAACAAGCGCTTTGCGCCCTAGGGAGTGGGAACGCGCGCCTCGGCCGGCAGAGGGCGCGGACGGGACAGGAACGAGGTCAGGTGAGTCTCTGTGTGCTGCGGACACACCGCTCGTTCCGCGACCAGCGGCGCCACCCGACCCCGGCAAACACCCGGGCCGAGGAGCAGGACTACCCGCTACACATCACTGTTGGTTAAGATCATAACTTTGAATGGGGAAAATAAGTATTTGTTGCACTGAGGATTTTGCAGGTTTTTTCACCTTAAAAGAAAAGTCAGTAATGATTATCATAGGTGCACTTCAACTGTGAGAGGAAGAATCTAAGAAAAATCCAGAAAATCTCATTGTACAGTGAAGGAAATTAATTATTTGATCCCTTGCTGATTTTGTAAGTTTGCCCAGTAACAAAGACATGAACATATAATATAATTTTAAGGGTAGGTTAATTTTAACATTGACAGATAGAATATCCAAAATAAAATCCAGAAAATCACGTATAAATTATATTAATTTGTTTGCATATTTCTGAGAGAAATAAGTATTTGATCCCCTAACCAACCATTAAGACTTCTGTCTCCTACTGACCAGTTAGATGCTCCTAATCAACTCATTAGCTGCATTAACAGCTATCTTAAATAGTCACCTTTATTAAAGAGTCCTTTCCACAGACTCAAGCAGTCAGACTACAAACTCTACAACATGGGCAAGACCAAAGAGCTTTCTAAGGATGTCAGGGACAAGATCAAAGACCTACATAAGTCTGGAATGGGCTACAAAACCATAAGTAATACGCTGGGTGAGAAGGAGACAACTGTTGGTGCAATAGTAAGAAAATGGAAGAAATACAAAATGACTGTCAATCAACATCGATCTAGGGCACCATGCAAAATGTCACCTCATGGGGTATCCTTGATCATGAGGAAAGTGAGAGATCAGCCTAAAACTACACGGGAGGGGGAGGGACTTGTTAATGATCTCAAGGCAGCTGGGTCCACAATCACCAAGAAAACCATTGGTAACACATTGCGCCATAATTGTTTAAAATCCTGCATTGCCAGCAAAGTCCCTCAGCTCAAGAAGGCACATGTGCAGGCCCGTCTGAAGTTTGCCAATGAACACCTGGATGATTCTGTGAGTGATTGGGAGAAGTTGTTGTGGTCAGATGAGACAAAAATGTAGCTCTTTGGCTTTAACTCAAATTGCTGTGTTTGGAGAAAGAGAACTGCTTTCTATGACCCAAAGAACACCGTCTGCACTGTCAAGCATTAAGGTGGAATCATGTTTTAGGGGTGTTTCTCGGCTAAAGGCTCAGGACTACTTTACCGCATCAGTGGGAGAATGGATGAAGCCATGAACCGTAAAATCCTAAGTGACAACCTCTTTACCTCCGCCAGGACATTAAAAATGGGTCGTGGCTGGGTTTTCCAGCAAGACAATGATCCAAAACATACAGCCAAGGCAACAAAGGAGTAGCTCAAAAAGAAGCACATTAAGGTCATGGAGCGGCCTAGCCAGTCTCCTGACCTTAATCCCATAGAAAACCTATGGAGGGAGTTGAAGCTCTGAGTTGCCAAGCGACAGCCTCAAAATCTTAATGATTTAGAGATGATCTGCAAAAAGGAGTGGACCAAAATTCCTCCTGACCTGTGCGCAAACCCCATCATCAACTACAAAAACTGTCTAACTGAGGGATCAAATACTTATTTCTCTCAGCAAATTCTCAGCCTTAAAATCTTAAATGATTTAGAGATGATCTGCAAATAGAAGTGGACCAAAATGCTTTCTGATGTGCGCAAACCTCATCACCAACTACAAAAAATGCCTGACTGCTGTGCTTGCCAACAAGGGTTTTGCCACCAAGTATTAAGTCTTGTTTGACAGAGGGATCAAATACTTATTTCTCACTGCAAAATGCAAATAAATTTATATAATTTATACAATGTGATTTTCTGGATATTATTTTGGATGTTCTATCTCACAATGTTAAAATAAGCCTACTCTTAAAATTATAGACTGTTAATGTCTTTGTCAGTGGAAAAACTTACACAATCAGCAAGGGATCAAATAATTATTTACTTTACGATTTTTAAATCATTTACATTTTATTGTATATAATAAGTATTTAATACAATAGAAAAATGGAACTTAATATTTGGTTCAGAAACCTTTGTTTGCTATTACAGAGGTCAGATGTTTCCTGTAGTTCTTGCCCAAGTTTGCACACACTGCAGCAGGGACTGTAGCCCACTCCTCCATACAGATCTTCTCCAGCTCTTTCAGGTTTCATAGCTTTTGCTGGGCTACATTGAGTTTCAGTTCCCTCCAAATATTATCGATTGGGTTCAGGTCTGGAGACTGGCTAGGCCACTCCAGGATCTTGAAATGCTTCTTATGGAGCCACTCCTTAGTTACCCTGGCTGTGTGTTTCAGGTCAATGTCCTGCTGGAAGACTCAGCCACGGCCCATCTTCAATGCTATTACCGAGGGAAGGAGGTTTTTGGCCAAAATCTCTTGATACATGGCCCCATCTATCCTCTTTTTAATACGGTGCAGTCCTGTCACCTTTGTAGGAAAGCGCACCCTAAAGTATGATGTTTCCACCTCCATGCTTCACAGTTGGAACTGTGTTCTTGGGGTGGTACTCATCCTTCTTCTTCCTCCAAACATGGCAAGTGGAGTTGATATCAAAAAGTTCGCTTTAGGTCTCATCTGACCATATGACCTTCTCCCCCCATGGCTCCCCTGGATCATCCAGATGGTCATTGGAAAATTCAAACAGGCCCGGACTTGTGCTGGCGTGAGCAGGGGGACCTTGTGTGCCCTGCAGGATTTTAATCCATAACGGTGTAGTGTGTTAGCAAAGGTAATCTTTGAGACTGTTGTCCCAACTCTATTCAGGCCATTCACCAGGTCCTCCTGTGTAGTTGTGGGTTGATTTCGGGCCTTTCTCAGAATTATCCTTACCCCACAAGGCGAGATCTTGCCCAGACCAAGGAAGATTGACAAGATATAGATAAATTGACTGCACACTCAGAAGATTTGTTGCAAAAATACAAAGACAAATTTTAATAGCAAAATTCACTACAGGCTCCGTTGACAAACCATTTAAATGTGACTATGAGGACGTTTCGGTCCATAGACCTTTTTCAACGAGTCACAAAAAGGTGGACTGGAGAAAAGAAGAAGAAAGGGCCGTAGCCCAAATGAGTGAAGGAGCCGGGCTACGGCCCTTTCTTATTCTTTTCCCCAGTCCACCTTTTTGTGACTCGTTGAAAAAGGTCTATGGACCGAAACGTCCTCATAGTCACATTTAAATGGTTTGTCAACGGAGCCTGTAGTGAATTTTGCTATTAAAATTTGTCTTTTTATTTTTGCTACAAATCTTCTGAGTGTGCAGCCAATCTATCTATATCTTGGACTTGTACTCTTGACTTGCACCTCCTGTACGCATTTTACCACGGAGTGCTTTTCCCTACTAAAAACTTCCAAGGAAGATTGACAGTCATCTTCCATTTTCTAATAATTGCGCCAACAGATGTTGCCTTGTCCCTGGTGTCCTTAGACAGCTCTTTCGTTTTGGCCAGAGTGGAGAGGTTGGAGTGTAATTAATTGAGTGTGTGGACTGGTGTCCTTTTTTATACAGGTAACGAGTTCAAACAAGTGCAATTAATACAGGTAATGAGTGCAGAGTAGGAGGGCTTCTTAAAGAAAAACTAACAGGTCTGTGAGAGACAGAATTCTTGTTGGTCGGTAGAATATCAAATACTTATTTCATGCAATAAAATGCAGATTAATTATTTAAAACTCAAACAATGTGATTCTCTGGATTCTCTGTCTCTCACAGTCGAAGTTTACCTACAATGAAAATTAAAGACCTCTCCATTCTTTGTAGGTGGGAAAACTTGCAAAATCGCCAGTGTATCAAATACTTATTTTGCCCAGGGTAAATACATCTGCAAGAAGTCTGTATCTTCTCCCCATGTGTACTCTGACTTCTACCAGCTAGAGTCTAAGAATATACTACCCCCACCAACAACAAATGCTCGGAGTTTGTATGTTATCCCCTTGTTTGCGTGGGTTTCTTCTGGGTACTCCAGCTTCCCTTCCCCCACTCTCCAAAAACATACTAATAGGTTAATCTGAAATTTTGATTGGTTCCTGTTCCCATTGGGGCCCATAATGTGAACAATGACAATCTCTGTACAGCGCTGTGGAATATAAATGAGTAAAATAAATAGGGGACTTAGCTTTGTATCTAAATGGCTCTACAAGTGTGTATACAATAGGGATAGTAGAGTGTTAGTTATTTTGGGAACTTTTGAGTGTAAATACAATGGGGCACATTAACTTTATTTACTACAATGTTGTGGTAAATCTGGCACATTTTTAGACTGTCTAATCTAGTTTTTTACTATGTATTAGATAGCATCAGTAAATGTGGCCCAGTGTCTGTACAGTGCTACAAAACATTTTGGCCTTATACAGTATAGCACAAGCAACGCAAGATAGTAAATGTTTTGATATGTCTATAGCTATATTACCCTTTTTTAAGTCTACATTTACTTCATCTCCAGCAGAAGAAGCTTTACAATGTAATCTTACTAACTTTTCTGTTGAAAAATAATGTTGTTGAACGATATCCAGAAAGTTTAGCAAAATTATGATTAATTAGACTAGAGAAAAACCGCTTCGAGGAGACCTAATAAATATGTTTAAATATATTAAAGGTCAATATAGAGATCTCTCCCAAGATCTAGTTATACCCAGGATTGTATCTAGAACAAGGGGGTGTCTTCTATGTCTAGAGGAAAGAAGGTTTCTACATAAACAGAAAAAAGAGATTCTTTACTGTAAGAGCAGCGAGACTGTGGAACTCTCTGCCAGAGGAACTTGTCATGGTGAATTCACTAACAGAGTTCAAAAAGGATCAGGATGCATTTCTAGAGTGCAATAATATAACAAGTTATAGTGACTAGGACTATGGAGAAGGGTCGTTGACCCAGGGATTTATTCTGATTGCCAGATTGGAGTCGGGAAGAATTTTTTTCCTAAAATTAGGACAACTGGCGTCGACCTCATGGGGATTTTTGCCTTCCTCTTGATCAACACTATAGGACAATAGGCTGAACTGGATGGACGTCTGTATTTTTTTGGCCTTACAGACTATGTAACTATAGTACAATGATGGCAATGGTTCATTTCAGGTTGCACTCACACAAACTTAATATGGCCTGGAGCTTTGTATTTGAAGCCAAAAGTGAGATTGGATCTTAAATGTAAAAGTAGGGAGGGTTATTTTACAGGATCCAATCCAAATCTGTATTTGGCAGCAAGCAAGAACCATGTACTAAAATGTGAACAAGCCCTGACAAGATGGCTCCTGTATTGACAGATCGTGGACATATTGACACTTTCCTGGTCAACGGCCCGTTACTCAATTAATATCAGGTAATGAGCATTATATTTACCATTGCACAGCAGAAATATTACTAACTCCGGTATCTACTCAGAAATATTGTGTGGGAGTGATTACCTTAGGGTATGTTGGTAATGGAATTTTCTCTCAGCAAAATCCATGGTGGTTCTGTGACAGAAATCCAAAACAATTGCCCACATTTACTATTGCTGTCTAGAGTTCGCATAAACTAAGGCAGTCTAAAAATGTGCCAGATTTATCACAGTGCTTCATGCAGTTTGATACATTTGGCATATCTTTAAACTTGTCTATCTGATAATTAGTGGGCTGAAGGTCTGTGGCAGAATTTTGTTGCATCATGTCCTTGCCCCTACAGTAAAGCCACGCCCACTTCCTGAAAATCCGCACCCGTGCCGGAGAGGACGCTACAACTGTTCATGATAAATCAGCACAATTCTGCACCAAAAATGTGCCAATTTTCAGTGCATTTTACAACACTTTTCTGATGCAACCAATGTAGTAAAGATGGGTCATTCTACGAGACTGGGTAAAAATACCCTCATTCTAACGAAGTGGAATTCGTTGTGGAATTTCAGGAAAACTTCGGTTCTGAACGTGAGTCGACAGTCTGTTTGGGTACTTTGCGCGATACCGACGCAGTGGAACGCAAGTGTGCTTTTGAATTATAAAATGGTCTGCGAGCACATGGCGGCTACATGGGGCAAAGCACTTGGAGGAGGAAGAAGGGCCATAGGCCTGCATGACACTGTGCAGAGATGAAGCGGGGATTGTTGAGGGTCAATCAGAGACGGCGGGATTCTGTGACGTCACGCACTATATAAGTCCGGGCGCGACGCTGGGAGTCATACCGCTCCTCACTGTTACTGATCAGGAAAGGGAAGGTGCTGCCACGGCTTGATTGTTACTGGAAGAAATGATTTTTTACAGCGATTTTTGTGGTGGGGTGTCTCAGCTTGTCTCAGAGATGCTTCTCTTTAATGTTCTATTCCTGATTTTTTGGTTGAATTGGATCTTGAAGTCCAGTGATATTACATGTTAATGCTATCGGCTCACAGCAATTGAATATCCAAGGGGCATACTAAGCCAGTTCCTGTTGTATTCATTTAAAGGAAACAGCGTTTTTATAATACAAATACCACATCATTTTTGGTTGCTCAATCTTTTGACGCGAATTTACATACAGGGGTTATTAAAGCGTTGTTCTGCTGCTGTTGTGGACTCAGAAACCGCGTCTTTATCTTTCAACCGCCAAAAAATACAATTTTACCCCAGTCTGTTAGCCAATAGATTCACAAGATAGCGTAAGGTTAATTTCGCATTCTGTGGTTCTTTTGTTGTAGTGATTATCCGCATAGCGTAGAAATATAACACGCAATTGTAACTCGCTACTCTCGAAGCTGAGTAGGTTTTCGGGACTTGCTCAATTCGCTTTTGCGCAGCATTATTACATCAGGGGCTTAATTAAGCGTATTGTTTTGTGCCTGATGTGTGACAAAATAGACCGTCTTTTTCACGCACTGCAGAATTAAAGAATAACGCGAATTTTTACTGCTAGCATAGAGGTTCAAAGCGAAGGTTAATTACCATTGCTTTCTCATTGTTGTGTTAGCGTAGAAAACATCGCGCGCAATTTGTAACACGCTTCAAACTAGTAGTTTCCGGTCTGCTCAAATTCCTTTTGCGCAGTCTTACATTCCAGGGTTATCTTAAGCGTTGTTTTTTGTGCTGGTGGTGACAAAAGATATAGACCGTCTCTTTCACCGCCCCAAAAATACAATTTTCCTGTAGCATAATTCACAGAAGAGGCCGTAACGGTTATTAAATTACAATTCTTTCTTTGTTGATGTAGCGATAGAAAACACGCAATTGTAACACGCTACAAATGCTAGTAGTTTTCCAGGGCTGCTCAATTCTTTTGCGCAGTTTAATCCAGGGGTTAATTAAGCGTTGTTTTGTTGCTGTGGTGACAAAAATAGACCGTTCTTTTTCACGCCAAAAGAACTACTCGAATTTCCGTCTGGTTGTTCTCATAAGTTGCACATAGCGTCAAGGGTTAGATTTACGCAAATTTTTTCTCTTTGTGTTTGTAGGGGGTTAGGAAGAAACTACAAGCAATTATATGATCAGTTGCTAGGGATCAGATCAAAGACTGAGTAGTTTGAAGGGTCTGACTTCTCAATGTCTTTGGCGCATCATGGATACAGTCCTAGGGTGTAATTATGAATGCGCGTTGTTTTAGTAGCTGTGGTGACAAAAATTAGACCGTCGCTTTTTCATGCCCAAAAAGAGAAGTACAAGTTTTCCTGTAGCATAATTCACCATGCGCAAGTTAAAATTATCAATTTTGTTTTCTGCTTGTGTGTAGCGTGAAAAACGCAAATTTGTTAACACGATACAATAAGCTTAGTAGTTCCGGATATTTCTGCTCAATTCTTTGTGCGCAATTTACATCCAGGGGGTAGGATTTTAAGAGTTGTTCGGATTGCTGTTGTGGACTCCAAGAAACCGTTAGTTTTTTCACCGCCAAAAAATTAACAATTTTCATAGTAGCTATAATTCAAAAAGCGAATGGATAATTACTCAAATTTGTTTCTCTTGTTGTGTAGCGTTAGAAAAACGCAATTGTAACACTGCTAAAAGCTAAGAGTTATGCGGCTGCTCAATTCTTTTGCGCAATTTACATCACAGGTTAATTAAGCGTTGCTTTTGCTGCTGTGGTGACGCGCAAATATAGACCGTCTTTCATTCACGCCAAAAATAAAATATTCCTGTAGCATGAATCCAAGCGAACGAGTTAAATTTTCCAATTTTTCTCTTGGCTGTTGTAGAGTAGGAAAACACGCAATTGTAACTGACGCTACAAAGCTAGATAGTTTCTAGCTGCTCAATTCTTTGCGCAATTTACATCCAGGGGTTAATTACGAGTTGTTCTGCTGCGTTGTGACTCCAGACAACCGTCTTTTTCACCGCAAAAAATAAATTTTCCTGTAGCATAATTCACATGGCGAGGTTAGAATTACAAATTGTATTATCTGTGTTTGTGTAGCGTAGAATCAACTACGCAATTGTAACACGCTAACAAAGCTTAGTAGTTCCAGCTGATCCTCTAGTTCATGTTTTGTGCAATTTACATCCAGGGGTTAATTAAGCGTGTTGTTTGCTGCTGTTGTGACTCCAAGAAAACCGATCTTTTTTCACCGCAAAAAATTACAATTTTCCTTGTCGCATAATCACAAGACCAAAGCGTTAGATTACATTTTTTCTGCTTGTTGTTTGTAGCGTAGAAAACACGCAATTGTAACACGCTACAAAGCTAGTAGTTTTAGGGACTGCTCTATTCTTTTGCCGCATATTTACATCCCGGCGGTTAAATTAAAGCGTTGTTCTGCTGTTGTATCATCAGTAAAATGAAACTTTGTTTTTCACGCCACAAAAGAAATTCTGTAGCCTAATTCATATTCGTAAGGTCAATTAAGCCATGTTTGTGCTGTTTATATTCAGTAAAATACACAGAGTATTTTAAACGGACATACATAGTCAATTTTTTCCTGCCATTTGTGGAGCGCAATTATATCGCCAAGGGTTACCCAAGCTCTTAGTGGTTTCATGTTTCGGCATCAAATTATCAGGGGTCTATACTTATCAGTATACAGATATCTTCATCGAAGACAGTGTCTTTTTAGAACAAACAGTATTGTCAGACAGATGTGAATAGGGATTAGGTGGCAGGCTTCTTCACCTGCTCGAGTGGCGAGGCACAGACATTCAGGCCCAGGTCGCAGCACAGCAAGGGGAACGTCCCCGTATTAGCAGGGGTCACCTCTAGGTGAGGCCACACAACTGCAGCTGTCATCTAGCGGCCAGTGTACTGACATAGCCAAACCCAATGTTCTTGATGGTTGACTAGGTCATACACTTCATCCAACGATGACATCTGACAACCCCAGCCAAGAGTCGCGGTCGGGAACGTCAGACACAACGACCTTAGGTGGCATGGCCTCTGGGAGCGGAGTCAGCGCGGCCCTCACCTGTCCTAACCTCTCTGTCCCATCCCTCAGCACAGAGATCCTAATATTGGTATGGGCTCTCAGCGCTCATAGTTTAGCCGAGGATGAACAATTTGAGGAGGGCATTTCGAGCAGCTACTTCGGCAGACGAAGAAATGGGGGCCAATATCCCCTGCTTCTTGCAGTAGGACGGCAAATAGTATAGATGATTGAGAATGTGCATGGGAGGTAAATGTTGTGAAGTGGTCAGCATCTGCATACCAAGGGCGATGATGAGGACAGCTAGTGACGATGAAAATCACTCAAATAGATTATGATGTAGCCGACCGCAATTGGAGGCCGGGTGAGGCAATGGGCTTCATCATCGTCAGATCAAGAGGGCGTCCGTTGCGCGCGGTCAAGCAGCGGCGCAGCTAGCGCAAAGTGGGGTCGTGTGGCCGTGAGTCAGCAAGAGATGCAGCAGTGTGAAGGTCGGGAGCAAGCGGGGACACAGGGTATAAAAAACCAGCTTTCGCAGGTTCCAACAAAATAGCGGGCACAGGGGTCTCAGCGACTGATTGTTAGGGCAGCTGGCGCAGTAGTCACTCAGTGCGGAATGTTGGCGGTAAAATTCCGATACTCGGCGGTGTGGCTAGTTCTTTGATAATGCCGTGACCCGGAGGAGATACCGAATATGGGTATAATGTGAATCTGTAAGCAGAAAGTGAAGCGTGGCCAGGAGCTAACGATGGCACACGGCCCGATTGCGTTCATCACATGCAGTCGGTCCACAATCGGTGGGCTCGGGAAACAGTGCTCATGAGTATGGTGGTCCATCCGCTGGTCCGGCCCGCGCAACAGCAGAAGCATGGCGACTCAGTGGCTATCTCGCGAGTGCCATGCACGAGGCCAGGTCTATGGCTGCCACGAACACCTCTGCAGAAGGAGCTGTTTCTCTTTGACACATATAACTCTCCCATTTTGCGCTGGTCGTCGCTCTCGATGCTCTGTGCCCCTTCTCGCTATCATAAGGCTGCGCTAGCAGTCTGTTCAGCGAGAGGCGATTGCCAAAGAGACAAAACAGTTATGCGGTCCCAGCACATTCCTAAGGTGCAGAAGTGGACTCCGTGTCTCATGTCCAAGTGTTGTATGCAGTCCCTCCGCTTTCCAAATGGTGGACATTGCACCATTCAGGAGAACACTCACTCGCGCGCACTCTCGCGCGCAACGCCCTGCCGAGATGGAGAGTTTCAAAGCATGAATTTCGTTTTCCAAAACTGGCGCTGGAGTTAGATATGCCCCCCCCCCCCCCCCCCCCGCCCCCCCCCCCCCCCCCCCCCCCCCCCCCCCCCTCCAGCACTTTCTAAATATGATTAGAACGAGAAGGTGGGCCAGTACCTTAAGCCCTATCGGTGTGTTCAAAGTGCTATGCTCAGCTGCGACCGTCTGGAGCTTTTGTAAATACGGTCAGGGCCAGTACATGGTCCTTTCTGGCCCTCTCTGGGTGTGGAATGTGCCACACAAACTAAATCTGGATAAGGAGACTCGCCGCTTCTCATCCTACGTTGTCAAACTGCTGCTTCCTACGCCATGTCCGCCTCTCCTCCTCCCGACCACACCACCATTCAGCCTCCACAAGTACTGCTCCATCATGACCACATGTGTATGGGGCACTAGCTGGTTGTCACGCAGTTCTACACTGGGCTTACATCGGGGCGAACGAAGTCACGATGGGGAGAACTGCTCCCGTAGCTCATGCAGCTAGAATGCGATGTGTGGTTTCTCCCGCGCTCAACTGCAATAATCGGAAACCATTGGTGACGGACAGTGGGAGAAATCTGATGTGTCTCGCTTTTTTTTGGTTTTTATTTTTTTAGCTGCACCGAGGAGGGATGGTCCATGCGCCCTGCATCGGGCTCATGTGTTCAATATGGTTGTGAAAAGTTCTGAAGTCTTCTCACCTGATCTTCAAGCAGATCTTTGAAAATGGTCCAGGTGAACTGTGCATGCACTTTATCATTGTTTACCAAAGCCGAGGAACACCCTCCTCGAGTTGCAGCGGCAGAAACGGCCTCCCCCCAACACACTCTGATATGCGATGTTTCCACCGTTGGAATTCCAGCACTGCATGTTGGACGAAGATAATGTGTATGAAAATGAGAAAGCCATTAACGATTTTTGGATAATCCGCGGAAGGGCAGACAGAAGAGTTACTCCCTCTGTGTATCTTTGATGTGCATGCCAGTTGGCATTAGCTCATGTGTGACACCTTGAGTTTGTGAGAGCCATTCGAAGGATGGGGCGACTGTTATGTCAGTCGCCAGGAGTCAACGGCGATGAAATAACGTCATTCATCTGCTTCATGTTCAGCTGGATACGTGCTGAAAAAATCTGTCTGGCACGGGGATCTGGAGACGTTGCGACGCAACATCTCGTGGCCTACATGAGTCCAGGGGGGACTGAAATGAGGAGCGAGGAAGCGAGGAGGAGAATTGAGCAGAAAGGCATTGTCTGGTGAATGATGAGTGGATTTTCTACCAGGTGGAAAGCGAGAGGAGGAGAGGAACGCTGGAGGAGTGCTGGAGATGAGGATATACGAGTAGGCAGATGACCCCCCTCCCAGCCCCCCCACCCCGTCCGGCCGTAATCCAGGGCCTAAAAGGAGGCAGGGAGCCCCTCGGGGATCGTCCACTTATGCAGATGGCCCGCAGCATGTTATTTGCCTGCTGTGACAGGCCCGATAGTCAGCATTCGGCTGGAGGGATGACTTCTGGCTCTCCAGACCCTATTGGACCCTCGCACTCAAGTGCAAAAATGGGAGCCTTTTTCCCAGCTATTGGGATGAGAGGACAAAATCAAATCTATAAGCGGAAATCCTCCATATTAAAGTTGGACGCTGCCTATGTACGGCATCGTCCCGTCCTCTGACAGGTCTGACCGGGGTGTGTTACCTCAGCGCTCACGTACACTGCTGCGGCTGCTGGGGGTAAGGTGGGGGGTTAGGAGCAGTACCAGCGTCCATCAGCAGTAACCTAAGTCTGGAGTCCCTGATGAGAATGCTTCCTTCAACAGCCTAGTGAGGAAGTTGTTGCCAGCCGCAGCAGCAGGACTGGAGCAAGCAGTCCATGAACCAAAACAGGTGGTGGCCTACTTGGACAGCACTCTGCCACCCCGTAGTTAGATGATCCGCTGGACTACTGGGCAGTCCAAACTGGATTGTGTGGCCGCACTTGCCGAGTTTGCAGTGGAGAAGCTGTCTGGCCAGGCCAGTTGTGTTTTTTTTTTATTCCCCATATATTGGCATCAGTCAGAGCGGAGGTGTTACAGTGCGGCGGGGGGGGCATCGTTTAGCCAAGGAGACCCCGCTTGTCCACGAGGGAAATGTGGAAGACTGAACCTTTGTCAAGATGAATCAGGCGTGGATCGGCCAGGATTTACACACACAATGCCTTTTAGGCGTCAGACTACAACAGCCATGACGACTCACCCAAAACTGTGAGAAATTAGTCTGGGTTCAAACACCTGCCTCAGCACTATTCTGATTTTTATCTTTTTATTTTTTTTTTTGGGCGGGGGGACGGCCAACCCGGCCTGATGCCACACATCTGCTGGACAGCTTCTCCATCTGCCAACAAAACCATCTTTACCAGGGACTGGTATTGCCACCCACCTACACACCGTTGTGTCATTGTGCCTCACTGTCTGACCTAATGCTGCTGCTGTGGCTGCTGCCCCGTGACCTCCCACTGTGTCATTGTCCCACTCTGTGGCCTAATCCTGTTTTTCCACCCTCCAGAATGTCATTATGCCAACTGTATGAACCTCATGCTGCTGTGGCTGCTGCCGTGACCTCCAACACTGTGTCATCTGTGCCACTATGTGCCTATCCTGCTTTTGCCACCTCCAGATGTCATAGTGCCACTGTCTGATCTCATGCTGTTTCTGTGGGCTGCTGCGGTGACCTGACACACTGTTGTCATTGTCCCCACTCTGTGGGCCTACTCCGGTTTTTGCCACCTCCAGAAGTCATTGTGCCGACTGTCTGACCCTCATGCTGCTCCTGTGGCTGCTGCAGTGACCTAACACTGTGTCATTGTCCACTGTTGACCTCATGCTGCTGCTGTGGCTGCTGCAACCTGTGTCCTACACAACTGTTGTCATTGTCCCACTCAGTGGTGCCTACTCCTGTTTTTGCCAACCTCCAGCTCCCAGATGTCATTATGGCCACTGTCTGGACCTCATTGCTGCTGCTGCCGTGACTATCACCACTGTGTCATTGTCCACTCTGTGGCACTACTCTGTTTTTGCCAACCTACAGTATGTTCATTGTGCCACTGTCTGACCTCATGCTGCTGCTGCGGCTGCGTGCCCAGTGACCTACACACTGTGTCATTGTGCCACTGTCTGACTCATGCTGCTGCTATGGCTGCTGCGTGACCTTAGACACTGTGTCATTGTTTCCACTCTGTGGCCTATCCTGTTTTTGCACCTCCAGAACTGTCATTGTGCCATGACTGACCTAATGCTGATTGCTGTGGCTGCTGCCGCTGACCTACACACTGTGTCATTGTGCCACTGTCTGACCTCATGCTGATGCTGTGGCTGCTGCCGTGACTAGACACTGTGTCATTGTTACACTCTGTTGCTACGCCTGTTTTTGCACCTCCAGAATTGTCATGGTGACCACCCTATAACGATCCCCCACCAACTTCTAGTATACTTCCCCACCCCCCACTCTCTGCACTCATTGCTGCTTAAGATGGCTGCCGACGTCAACTCCACATTCTGTCACGTGATGTTAGCACCTGAGCCATCAGCCTTGTTTTTTTCCAGACTGTCAGGCTCCAATGATTCTATCAGGCTACCATTACCACCTTCAGTTTTTGGGCAAGTTTTGCGCCCTTCTTAAGTGCTCAGGGAATTTTTTAGATGAAGCGATTCTAATAAGAGCAGGCGGAAGTCATGTGCGTGTCATACTAAAACACAAGACTTGTATGACGGACAAACCAAGCTCCCTCTGCAAATTTAAGCATGGAACAAACGTTCTACAGCATCCTGAAGGCTCTCCGTGCCGCTGGAAATAGCTTGTTTTTTAACGTGATTCGTGCAACAGTAGATTCGGAACGAATAATTTATTTTTTGACGAGAATTTCGACGCCGAATGTAGAACGAAACAATTTTCCGGGTAACATTAGCCCATCTCTAGCCATTATCCTTGGATTTCTGCCATAGAATTTTTTACTTTGATCATTGCTGATTTTGTCATGGTTGTGGACCTGTATTCTCCACATTCAGTAGGGCTTATCTGTGTCCTGGCGACCTGATGCAGTGACAAATCACGTATTTTTATTTCCCATTATGTGGATCTCTAAATCCATAATGCAGTCTACAGCTGGGGACCCCAACCCCTAAATAACACAGCATACAGTTTATTGTGGCAGGTAATTTCATTTTTGTAGCATCCCGACTAAGTGTGTGATTTATACATTCCCCATCACACGCTGCCCCACTGGGGACGTGGAAAAATTGTCTTGCATAAAACCGGTCCATGGTGGAAAAAAGGTTGGGGACAACTGGTCTACAGTATGGCTTTAGATAAAAGCAACATAAGTTACATTTCAGTGCGTTGCGTAGCCAGGAATTGGATTAGCTCTGTAATAGAAATAATGTGATGCAGTTTGCAAGTGAAATCCACACAGATTTCAGTGCTTAATACATGCGGATATACTCAAAAATTCCGCAATTGCGTGAACATGGAGCAACAATATTAACACAAGTGTATTTGCCACCTGAATGGTAACTACTCAAAAACAAAGGGCAGCCATAGAGAGGATGTAGACATATGCCCATCCTCTATGTGCTAGCAACAAATATAATGATTTTTGCTGGAAGTGTGTGCAATGATTAGGATGAATCACCTTCCTCTACATAGCCTGAGTCCAGTGTGATTATAATCCGTAGTTCAAAACAAACTGAACCTGGTACACGTGGACACCAGGAACCCAAAAGGAGAGTTTTTATCACAAAAAACTACCGGTGGTACACACCATAAAAGGCTTATTAAAATAAAAAAGATTTATTATAAAGAAACAGTTTCTTTTATAATTATCTTTTTTATTTTTAATAAGCCTTTTATGCGTGTGTACCCACCAGTGTTTTTTGCGCTAAGAACTCCTCCATTTGGGTTCACGTGTGACACGTTGTACAGGATTCAGTTTGTTTTGAATACAGGATTAATTCCAGTTTACTCCATAAAAAGAAAAGGGAAAATCTTGTAATAAAACATAACTTTTACCTAGATATTGATTAAAAGGTACTACAAAATAAGCTATAAAACTCTTGGGTAGAAAGTAGCCGAAAACAAAATTCAAAAAACACTCCCACAATACTCAAAAAGACATACACATCTGACACTTTTCACTCCTAAGGTGTAACAGAAACAAATACTCTCTAGCCTGACAAAAAAACAGGGACAATCCTCCATGATAAGGGCCATTTCCTGTCTGGAAACTAATCCCTCCTTTTTATTAATCCTATATATCCCTACAGCCCCATCCCAACATGTTTCGAACGGCCCCTTAAAATAAAAAAAACGATCACATCAGGGGACTGAATTGGGGTGGGCAATAGGAAAAAAATGACATATAGTTTAATTTATTAAGAGTTAGCAGAACAAGAGTAAGGCTCAAAATGTGCACTTTTGTAAACAAAGTTCAAGATGTGCACTTTCAGTAAATTCAAGGTATGCACTTTCTTTGTACATTAAGTTACCTTATATGAGGTATTGTAAAGCACGCAGGATATCAGAATCCCATTGAAACAGGGTACCTTTGTGTAAACCTCCAAAAAGCACCTTTACTGCGGCACTTCATGGGTGCAAAGTACTGCCGCCAATTGTTCTCTATGGAACAATGTTTCAACATTAGAACACAAGGCCTTGACAGATCTCTCTAAAAATCAAGAGATCTGCATAAAACCATCGGATACAGGTGGCAATGTAGTAGTTTTAGATCTAAATGCTATTGACAAGCAAATCTGTACAACACTTTTGTCGGATATTACTTGTTATGAAAAATTACCTTCTGACCCTACAGTACTGTTTCAGCAAGACCTTAAAAGCCTGTTGATGCAGGCCAAAATGGAGGGAGTCATTGATCAACAAGAAATGGATTTTTTGTTTCCCCGCTTCCCAAGGGTGGCTACTTTCTACACGTTACCCAAGGTCCACAAGGGCTTGAACCCCCTCAAGGGTCACCCAATTGTTTCAGGTGTGGATGCCCTATGCCAAAATTGTGGCATATATTTGGATGCGATATTGGCCCCTTTTGTCGAAGCTCTTCCTTCATTTGTCAAAGACACCACCGACATGTTGCGGCGATTAGAGGGTATCAATGTTGGTCAGGATGCTTTCCTGGCCAGCATCGATATGGAATCTCTATACACATCCATTCCACATACCCCAGGTTTAGAGGCAGTGAGACACTTTTTGTCTTTTCGTGGTAACCAATATGGATCACACAATACCTTTGTCATTAACCTTCTAGAGTTTTTCTCGACCAGGAAATTATTTTTGTTTACGGGGCAGTGGAAGGGGGGGGGGGGGGGGGGGGGGGAGAATGTCTAGGGTTCTTCCACTGTTGCTGGGCCTACAGACAATCGGGTAGTCCCTGCGCCCCAGTACATGCCATAATTGTAACTTGGCTGCGGTGGAGACCCCCCCCCTCAATCGTCTTTGGTGACACTCACCATTTTTTCTCTGAGGCTGTTGCCCTTTGGGCTCGTTATATTGACGATATTTTGTCGTCTGGAATGGTTCTCGTGATGAATTTGTTGAGATGATGACAGATCTAAATGCTAACTCTCTCGACCTAAGATTCACCTATGAGTTGGAACCTCAATCCCTTCCTTTCTTGGACATACGGATTATTAAGAACCATTTGGGTGAGCTCTCCACTACCATCTTCCGCAAACTTATGGCCACAAACTCCCTACTTCGGTGGGAGAGTTGCCATCTGTTGCCTTTAAAGAAGGGGATCCCTCAAGGCCAATATTTGCGGTTGAGGAGAAGCTCCTCATCTATTTCCGAGTTCAAAAAGGAAGCTACCAACTTGCGTCAGAGATTTCGGGCTAAGGGCTATACTGACTAGCTACTAAGGCGATATTATAAACAGGCATTTTCAATAGAGAGATCTGATTTATTGATACCGAAATCTACCAAGGATGATAAAAGGGAAACAATGGTTCGTATAATCAGCACCTATGATAATGCAGCAGCACAGGTTAGGGAGGCTGGTTCTTTCTCGAACATTCTGCTATCCTTTAAAATGGACCCTCGAACTTGCATGATTCTGTTGGTTGATTACCTTCCCTTCAAGTTTTAGAACAGGGCGAACTTTGCGTGAAATTATTTTTAGGGTGTTAATTACCACTGTCCCCACCAAAAAAAGAATATGGGTTGAAAAGACCATTGGGCTCTTTCAATGCGCAGGCATAAATTTAATTTTGTACATTTTGGAGTAAGGTGTCTCTTTTTTAAGGACAACCAATGGTACCAAGACCTTTCGCATATCTGACATTTTCAAATGTAAATAACGCTATGTGATTTACTTTAGTTACCTGTACCCTGTGGAATTGTTCATATGTGGAGTTAAAACCACACGACAGCTGCGCCGGAGAATAGGAGAACACCTTGGAGATATTCGCCATCAGCGTGACACAGCTGTGTCATGCCACATTCATTCACAGCACAGTGGTGATGCCAGCAATCTAAGGTGGAGAGGGATTGATTGCATTATACCATCTTCAAGACATGGTAATCTTGATCGATTTTTTTATGTGAAAAGAGAGTTTCTGGATATATACCTTGAAAACCCAGACACCTCTGGGTTTAAATGAAACTATTGACTTTAGTTGCTTTATTTGACTTTACAAACATAGATAGATTTGTGGAGTACATATATTGTATGATCTTGCTCACTAACTCTTTCATAATTCGATATCCATATAACTATGCATTATGGGTAGGAGCTGGAAAGCTCACTGCGCCCTCTATAGGTTGTAAACTATATCCATCAATTTACTTCTGATTAACTGAATCTTTGAGAAGCAAAAAGGGAATAATTGTAAAGCCAATATTGCTCTTCTAACATATGCGTATGTACGTCTGTTTGTAATGAGCAATATTGGCACTTGACACATTATTCCCTTTTGACTTCTCAAAACGAATTCAGTGATCAGAAGTAAATTGAGGATTTTTTTACAACCTATTAGACGGGCGCAAGCAGTGAGCATTTCAGCTCCTTTCCTTAATGCCTTGTGATATGCAGATGCGTAGTAGTGGGCTATAAGGAAAGCAAAACAATAAACACTTAACTGGTGCGTCCCATAAGGAGAGATGTTCACCCTTCTCATAATTGATACCATCTACGAATAGCTCTTAATAGAGGGTATTCCTGTCACGTATATGTACACTCTTTCCATAATCAGACACAGAAACGTAAAAGGAATAGCTTCTTTGTGCTTGTGGAGGCAAGGGATCATTATTCCCTAACCACAATGGCCGGTTCATGGGTTATACTCTCCAACGCATGTGCAGTCACTTAGGGACCGACTTTCCCTGCTGAGGCTATCTACGGGACGCAGTCTTTAACTATGTCACGGGCGGCGCGCATCAACGCATGCTTAAAAGCTCTGACGCGTCTGTCCCGAGGGTCTCCCTCAGGGCAACTGCCGATGCTGTAAGACCTGCATTCGGGTCTGTGAGACGCATTGACACACAGGACCATGTAAGTAACTGCGTGATTAGTTTTATACACTATTTGAAGCTAAACAATGTACTTGGTTTTTACTCTAATGACCTGTTTAGTTATGTTACAATTTGTGACTCCCTTTTAGATCTGGCGGCAGTACTTTGCACCCATGAAGTGTCGCAGTGAAGGTGCTTTTTGGAGGATTACACAAAGGTACCCTGTTTCAATGGGATTCTGATATCCTATGTGCTTTACAATATCTCATATAAGGTAACCTGATGTACAAAGAAAGTGCATACTGTGAATTTAATCAACTTTGTTTACGAAAGTGCACATTTTTGAGCCTTACTCTTGTTCTGCTAACTGTAATCATTTAACTATATGTCATTTTTTTCCTGTTGCCCACCCTAATTCAGTCCCCTGATGTGATCGTTTTTTTGGACTTTAAGGCGCCGATCTAAACATGTTGGGACGGGGCTGTAGGTATTTATAGGGTTAATATATCAGTGATAGGTTCCGGACAGGAATGCCCTTATCAGGGCGATTTCCCTGTATTTTTTGACAGGCTAGAGAGTTTTTTCTGTGACATCTAGGGCGTAATAGGATCAGATGTTATGTCTTTTTGAGTACTGTATTGTGGAGTTTTTTGTAATTTTTCGGGCAACTTTCTCCAGAGTTTTTTTTGCCTATATTTTGTAGTACCTTTCTTTTAATCAATATCTAGTAAAAGTTATGTTTTATTAAGATTTCCTCTTCTTTTGTTGGTGTATTTTGAATAATCAAGAGGTTGTATATAGCCACTTCTCTACTGTGTGGTACTGGGATTATTTCAGTTTACTCCACCCTGGGAGGAGGTTACATGAGCAGTGGTTCACCAAACTACAGTCATCAAGGAACACCAACAGGTACATGTTTCCAGGATCTCCCACAGAATGCACTGACATAATGATATCACTGTGCAAAATGCAATGAACAATAATGACTCTCACTGTGCAATGCTAAGGAAAGCCAGAAAAACATGACCTGTTGGTGTGCCTTGAGGACTAGGGTTGGGAACCTCTGACATGGAGAGTCAGCAGCATTGCACCGAGGAATAACGAGTGGCCAGCGTCTTTCGAAACTAACTGCGACAATCGGGATGTCTCTGAGAAGGCAGAGAGATGGAAGACCTCAGAATATTCTTTATTTACTGCGAAAAAGGAGAGTTATGACGACCATTAGGCACCAACTCAAAAGGTCTAGAATAAAATTGTTGTATCCGTCTCTACTTTTTTAATGTGTTAACTATTTACTACACTACTGGAGCGCACACTCTTTTTCTCTCTTTTGTTCTAGTGTGATTATGTAATCTAGATGTACAGTATAACTGGGCTGTGCATCTCTAAAATAAATAAAAACCTACATTAGATTATGATTATCATATAGAAACATTGCTACCAGTGTTGCTCTAACAGCGCTCAATCCCATTTAAGATTCTGGCATCTAGAAAGCACCTGTAGCGCCAAATGCTCCAAATTGCATGAAAACACCACCGCACATTGATGCACATCTGGGGAATCGGGACTAAAGAAGTTGTCTGGTTTATTTAAAAATTAAATAATACTGTACTTGTGGTGACACAACATATTTAAATATAAAAGTATTATTTGTATTAAAACTTTATTCAGCTGCAGTATGTTCAGCATCTGACCAAGGGAGGTCTCGCGATGGCTCTGCTATCACTAGGCTACGTAAAGTGCTTAAGCAGAGAAGTGTATAATAGATTAATTACAGGACCGTTACTACAAGACAAAAAGGTCTTGCAATATCTCTGTAAAAGATTAAATAATTATATCTATTTTAAGAAATAGCATAGTATGTTTAAGTGAATTTTATATAGGAAAATGTATTCAAGTACGACTGTAATTATTCGGCATCAGCAATCCTGATGTCTCAACTGACACTAGGCTATATAAAGTGCTTAAGCAAAGAACGTATGATGATATGTTAATGGGATCACCATAACAAGGAAGAGCATCTCAAGAAATAGAGACCACTACCCTGAATAGATAACTCCCGAGATACTTAACCCACATAAAGAAAAAAAAATTGCTGAATAAAAGATATATAAAATTGGAGATATATAAAATATATGTGTATAATAAAAAGAATATGGTTCACTATAATTCCTGTATCTCATTGAGCCCATATGGTGTTAAAGTATTAAGTCTAATCCAGTACATCTCGTGGTTTATGAGGGTCTGAAACCGATTTGAGATGTGTGGATTTATTTGCTCTATTGGCTAAACATTATATTGTGGCTCTTAATCTGGGTGCTCATTCATAAAATGACTTTTATTTTGTCTTTTCAAGACATTTTATGAATGATGCTGAACATACTGCAGCTGTGTCAGGAACGCTCAACGAGCGGGAAGTGGATCCACCAGTCACCGCTAGGAGTTGGTGTAACCTACGCCGGGGAGCCGAGTCTAAGGGGCCTTGTCTTACATGGTGCCGCCGCAAGGCAGGACGGGCTTTGCTTGCAGGGACATTCCCCCAGGTCGCTACCCCCGACACAGGACCCAGTGATGACAGCCGAAGCAGGTAGCGAGGACACAGGGCCGACTGGAGCATGGAACTGAGTAGGCAGGACACTGGAGCATAGAACCACAGTAGGCAGGACTGGCTGGTTCTAGGACTGGCAAAAGCAGGAGCGGAAACGTCGAGGCCTACTGAAAGGTCTAGGCTTGTCTTACACTGCAGTGGACAAAAAACGACCTGAAACGTATTACTAAAAACGTTCATGAAACTGAGTTTTCTGTCCACTGCCTCGTCAAATAGAGCTGAAAAACAGGTCAGTTTTTTGGTGCGGGTTTTTTGTTTTTTGGAGCGTTCTGTTTTTGGAGGTCTTTGCTCTGTTTTTAATGTATGCACAAATTAAACCATTGGATGTAAACTAACCCTACAGGTCGGAGTTAACATGTAACGTAGTCACTTCCTTTAGAGGAATCACTGTAGCATTGTGGCACATTGTCCTTTGTGTGCTGCTGCTGCGGGATATGATTTATTAAATTTTGCACCAGGATGTCTTGCACCAAAATCCACAAAAACCCACATTATCTTTCCAAAAAGCAAGATAAACTGTATTAGCATCAAAATCCGTAAAGAAAAGGAATTTTAGCGCCAAATTCCCCAAAAACGCATTATTGCGCCTAATTCCGTAAAAAAAAAGATTTTTGTGTCTAAAGACAGCCGTGTGATCAGTTTATTGGAGCCAAAATTTTTTAAAGATATTGAACTAAGCCCCCATAATCCGTCAAAAAAACGGATTCTGGCGCCGAAATCCGTTGAAAAATTTATTTATTTGCGTCAAAAGCTAGTAGATCACTTTATTAGTGCCAATATCTGTAAAAAGTGGTTTTTGCCCCAAAAGCACATAAAAAATGGATTCTTGCGCCAAAATCCGATAAAAAATACGTATTTTTGGCGTCGAGGCGAGATAATGTTATCTAGCCGCCCAAAAATCTGTAAAAAAAAATTATTTTAGTGTCAAAAAACGTAAAAAAAACGTCTTTTATTTTTGCGCCAAAATACATATAAAAAAACATATTTTTTTGGCTGTCAGAGCAACGATAATGTTATTGGCGCTAAAATCTGTAAAAAAAATTTTTTTAGTGCCAAAAAACTTAAAAAACGGATCTTGCGCACAATAATCCGTAAAAACCGTATTTTTAGGGGTCAGAAGCGAGATAACGTTATTAGCGTTCAAATATCTGTAAAAAAAAATTAATTTAGTCGCCCAAAAAAAATAAAAAAATCGGATTTTCTTGCGCCAAAATCCGTAAAAAAAACATATTTTTTGGCGGTCAGAGGCTGCGAGATAACGTAATATTGGCGCTAAAATCTGTAAAAAAAATTAATTTAGTGCAAAAAACTATAAAAATTAAACTTATTTTTTGCGCCAAAATCCGTTATTTAAAACCCGTCATTTTTGGGTCATAAGCGAGGATATCATTATTTAGCGTTCCTAAATCTGTAAAAAAAATCTAATTTTAGTGCCAAAAAACATAAAAAAAGGATTTTTGCGGGCCATAAATCCGTAAAAAAATTATTTTTGGGTCTGAGTCGAGGATAAACGTGATTAGCGGCTAAAATCTCTGTTAAAAACAAATTATTTTAGTGTCAAATAAAACGTTAAAAAAAAAAGGATTTTGCGCCAAAATCCATAAAAAAAACGGTTATTTTTGGCCGGTCAGAGGCGACGTTAATGTTATTGGCGCTAAAATCTGTAAAAAAATTATTTTAATGCCAAAAAACGTAAACAAAAAATGGATTCTTGCCGCCTAAATCCGGCGTTAAAAAAACGTATTTTTGGCGTCGAGAAGCGAGATAACGTTATTTAGCGCCAAAAAATCTGTAAAAAAAAAATTATTTAAGTGCAAAAAACGTAAAAAAAAAACGGATTCTTGGGTCAGAGGCGAGAGGAAAACGTTATTAGCGGCCAAAATCTGTCAAAAATAATTTTAGTGCCCAAAAAACGTAAAAAAACGTCATTGTTTGCGACCAAAATCATAAAAAAACGTTTCTTTTTTGGCGTAAGACGGCGAGATTACGTTATTAGCGGCAAAATCTTGAGTAAAAAAAAAAAAATTATTTTAGTACCAAAAACGTTATAAAAAAAGGATTTCTGCGCCCCAAAAATCCGGTAAAAAAAATAAAAAAAACAATTTTTGGCGTTCAGTAAGCGAAGATAACGTTATTAGCCGCCCAAAATTGATAAAAAAAATTTATTGTAGTGCCAAAACAAGTTTTAAAAATGGATTTGGCCGCCAAAATCCGTAAAAAACATTCTGGCGCCAAATCCGTTAATAAAAAAAACCGTTAAGTTTCAGCAATAAGTAGCAAAGATAATTTTAATTAGCACCAATATATGTTTAGAAAAGGATTTTAGCATCAAACATCTGTAAAAAAAAAAAACAGATTCTGACGCCACCCAAAACTCTGTAAAAAATTATTTTTACGCGAAAAAAAATGATGAATTGCGCAAAATTCGTTAGCGACCAAAGCCATGATAATCTGATTACAAAAGGTACAAAAAAGGGACTTCATCACGACACTTGTATCGCCAGTTTGATAAGATATAACTTTTGTAACACCCAATTTATTAGGTGGGACTTGGTTCCTGGGTAGGGTCTTTCTTGAAAAATCGCGCGCAAAAACGTTCGGTGCTTTACATAGACTCATGTAGTAAATTTTCTGCCTGTTCATGGCGTTTTCTTTAGAGCATGTTGCAAATCCTACGACCTGTGAAAAAAACGAGCAGGAAAAAGCAGCTCAGTGTAGACAGCAGCATTCTTTTTAATAGAAGTCTATGGGAGATGTTACTCGTTTTTCCGCGTTTTTAGAAAAGGGAAAAAGCGAAAAAACGGACGTTTTTTTTGTGCGTGTAGCATAGCCTTTGAGAAATGTTGCAAACGAGAAATGTTGCATATTTTGGATTTATTTTAAAAGGTACCCCGGTCTCCCCTTTTCCCACAAAAACCCAAGGAAACCATTCGGGCAATACTTTTACATTACAACGCAATCCCCAAAAATACAAAATTATCAATTCCAATGGGAGAGCTTTTTGAGAAGAGAAATTGTACCAAAACCAAGAATATCAAAAAGAAGCTCACCAAAATTTTTTTCAGTTTGTCCATAAGGGGTTATCCAAATTGGGTGTCAAACGTGCTTTGGTAAAAGTTGAACTATACCCGGGACAACTTATTGAAAAAAAAAGAAAAATCTTCTCTAGCGACATATTCCTACGTTGTCTTGGTATAACGCAAATTTCGGAAATAGAAAAATTATTAGAAACACTTACCAAATTTTAGACAAGACCCATTTTTGGGAAATTTTGGGGGAAAGGGTGCCGTATGTATCTAGGAGGGCCAAAAATGTGGAAGTGTTATTTCAACCAGTCTAAAAAATCAAGTATTGTCCAGTATGTGGTTCGTAAAAGGGGTTTTTTTAGGTGGGAGCCACCCATGTAAAACCTGTGCATTCGTGACTCCTACTCGTACTTTTTCAGATGGAAGACAAAAGAATTTTCCGATCAGACAATATATTAACTGCAACACCATGGCAGTAATATATGTAATACAATGTAGCTCATGCAATCTATTATATATAGGTTGCACTATGCGCAAGCTAAAAATTCGAATATTAGAACATCTCAATGGGATAAAAAATCCCAGGGGTCGTACTTTGTCTGGAGCCTCGCGACACTTTGTAGAAACCCATAATTCCAACATACAATATTTTAAAGCCTTTGGAATAGAAAAGGTATTCTTGGGCAAGAGAGGAGGTAATCTGGAAGCCAAGATCAGAGATCGTGAGGCCTTCTGGATACACACATTAAACACTATGTGTCCAGCGGGTCTCAACATCCGCAATGAAACCATGTTGCATTATTAGAGTATCTCACCATATGTGTCATATATATATGTAAACAGTCACCTATGTGTTCTTTTGAAATTGCAGCTTGTGCTTCTATGTACACCTGGGATCTAATTTTTAAACAAGTTTTGTTATTATATGGAATGTTTTTTATTCACCTATTCTCCCTGATGTACTTGCGGGAATTCGCTATGATTTTCTTTATGTCGGATGCATGGGTTTCCCTGCTCTTGGACGTCATTGGTGCGCGTCATCTTGCGCGGCTGCATTGTCACTGTCTCCCACCTGATATGGGCGGAGTTGCACTGTGGCCGCTCTATGCCGCGTGTCTTGGCGTCCCGGAAGTTCGGGAGCGCATGCGCGGACATCCGGAAGTCGTGGCGAATTGTCCTGCGAATACACAGGTGAGTTATGTCTGTAAGGTATATAAGGAATGTTTATGGATTGTTTGTGCTACGATTAAGGGCTTTGAACAGCCCGAAACGCGTCAGCGTAACAGGCCACCGTATTTTTGGCTCTATGTCTTCGTTATTTTAATGGCAACATAATAAAGGCAATTGGATTTTATTATTGGAGTTGCTGGCGATCTGTGTCCACTTCGATGCTGTCTCTGTTGGTGCTTTCCAGACCACAGCCGTGCATTCCAAATATCCGGATATGGTGAGCTGGCCTTTTCTCTTTTTTGATAAACTGTTGCTAACGCAGGGACACCAAAAACTGGGCGCCGACGACAGGAAGGGTTATGCCTATAAAGCCCGTGCCCAAAGGCCATAGGTGGAAAGGGAACACCAATTAGGTACTGTCCCTTTAAATCTAAGAAGCTGCTCGCGCGCGCCCATAGTGGCCGGCCGGGATAGTGCAGGCAGAAGCAGAGGCTGCCGCACGGCGCTGAAGGAGGAAGCAGGACGCGGCCAGGTGAGTAGCAGTGCAGCGCATGCCGGGGCTTGCAGTGCCTGGGGTCGGGCGCTCAGTCCGCGGCACGGGAGGCGCCGGGGGCCGGGAGGCACGCGGCGTTACAAGCTGTAGCTGAATAAAGTTTTTATACAAATATTACTTTTATATTTAAGTATGCTGTGTCACCATATATTTCCTTAAAGGGAATGTGTCATCAAAAAAATGACTTTTTTTTTTTTTTAACATATGTTTATTTGGTTTCTCGTAATTTCCAATAAACTTATAACATAATTGACATTTTTTTTTTGATGGAGAGAAAATAAATGAGATGGGGGAAAAAAAAATATTATTGATTTTGAGTTTCAAACTTTCGAGGCGAAAGTGAAGACCACTCGTTTAAAAAGACAAGGGGGGCTCACAAAAAAGCCGATCGGGGAAAACCTTTTTCTTTTTTAAGCATAAAGCAATACCAGAAAAAAACGCACATGGCAAAATAAAACAAAAAAAAGAAAAAAAAAAAAAAAAGGTGGGGGGGTGGGGGGGGAGGTAGGGGGTTCACCGCCGCAGGGGGGAAGGGGAATTGTTGTTAGAACAGAGGGGGGTGTCCATTAATTAGCCCCTGACGACCGGTTCTTTCCTCAAAAACAAAGGCAATATTACCAAGGCTTATAGAAAGTAAAGGTTTCCCCCGGAAATAAAAAATTCGAGCAAGTCTATTAGGCGCACTCTCAGGAATTGGAGGCCCCCCAGGGACCCCCCCGCTAGACCCCCCAAGGTCATTTGGGTAACCCCAAAAAGGGGAAGAACCAGAGACCTAATGCCTCTGAAACATGAGCTTCTATTGGGTTTTCAAAGTGGAAAAGAATTTTTTCAGTTAAAGGCAATTTTGCCTTTTCTACTTCAACCTCTAAAGATTGAGGTAAGTTCGACAAAGCGCAAAACCTCTCCCACTCCTGGCTTGAGGTCTCCACCAATGTTTAGGATGCAACGTTTCCCCGGAGAAGGGGGGGATATAAGGAGTGTGTGGTACTTCCCAAGGCCAGGAAGTCGGGGGAAAAAGGCAAAAAAGGAGACAATGGGACACCCAAGGCCCCACTTTAGTTTTTATTTTCCCCCTCAGTTCCCCCCCAAAATTTTGTGAGGGGGCAAGTCCATTCCCTGATAGTCTGTCTTTGGCTGTGGCATTTGGGCAGGACAGTTTAAAATTGGGGAAAAGTGGGTGGGATTTAAACCCAAATCCTCGATGTTTTTAAACGAAAAAGTTTTCGCCATTTCTCGTAAATTACGGCCTTGTTGTTTTTTATTCCACCCCTCTATGGTACCTGGGGGATATTGGGTTTTGGGGAAATTCCTTCCCACTTGGTCAGATTTTAGACGTTTCTCTGGGATTTTGCTCCCTCATTTTGTGTACAACAGAGGGGGGAAATGTCAAGGGTCGGGGGGGCCACTATTCATCAAAATCTTTTTGAGGAAAATTCCCTTAGTGAGATTAATTACTCTGGACCAAAGAAAGCTATTGCCCCTGACGGATGTAAGGAAATGGGGAGGGCGGAAATGCTGGAAAGCTTTGGAGCCGGGGGCAATGAGTATAGTTGCCTTTTTGAATGTTAAACGGTGACCCACCGCGACTATACCTTTCTTTTTCCCAAAGCCGGGAAAAGGGGGTCTTCTCACTCTGGGGAAAGCTCAGGGTGACCAGATATCGCCATGTTTTTGCTAAGATGGGCGGGGAGTTTAAATAGTTTACGGCTGATCTTCCAGGTAGCGAGGTCGCGCATTAGGGGGGTAGCTCTAATGGACGAGGAATTTTGGGCAAATTTGGTGTGTAGAAGGCCGAGAGGTCCCATGGGGAAGCGAGTGCTGACTCGAGTTCTGTTTTGGGAATATAAGGGGTTTTTTTAATCCAGTCTAAGCAATGTCGAGGTTACACCTATTTTTGTACAGACGCACATCAGAAAGGTTTATGCCTCCAATTTTCTGGGAAACAAAGCTTAGTGAGGGCGATTTGGCTTTTTCCCCTGCCCAATGAATCTTGAAAAACCCCACCTGAATGATCTTAACATCGGGTTTTCAGTAGGGGGATGGTTTAAAGGGGGGATAAAATTCGGAAAGCCTTTTCATGCGGCGAGGTGGCCCGGGGCAAAGGGGGGAAAGCGGTAATTTTTTTGACCATTGTCAAACTTCGATAATTTTCAGTATGGGGGGGGGGGGGGGGAGTTGAGGAGTAAATCGTTTTCCGGGGCGTTTTCCCCCTATGTAATCCAAAGGTTTTTAATGGATTATTGGCTAGTTGATTGGGGTGCTAGGGGGTCGGGTGAAATTGAACTGAGTTGGGGGCGAGTCTCAGAATTCTGTTTTGTTTCTTAAATTTTAAAGCCTGAGAAGGTCCTGAATTGTCTCATGGGTGGAAAAATGAGGGGGGTCCCTCCCCGGATGTTTGGGAAAAAAAAATTATGTCATCGGAAAAAAGAGCAATTTCTGTCGTATGTTTTAAAACAGAGATTCCCTAAAAAATGTGAGAGGCTTGAAAAACCTACAAGGGGTTTCAATTGCTAAATAAAAAAGGAAAGGGATAGGGGCACCCTTCCCCCCCTAAGCCGCGTTGAAAGGGAGAAGGGGAGGAAGAAACCTGGAGACTGATCCGGGCGCCGGTTGGGTAATAGAGTGGACAGGAAGATGCGAAAGGGCCCCTGTAAGCCCAATTTTGTCTAAACTAGTCCAGCCACCCCCAGTCGACCAGAACAGCCTTCTAGTGTCAACTGTGACTATGGCCAGAGGGGTGGTGTATTGGGATTTTTTTACCCTCCCGGTGAGTAGATTTTTCTAATATTCGTTATCGCCGTCTCCCGGGGACAAGCCTACTTGGGGAAGCCAATTGTTGGGGTATGAATGAAGCCAATCGGTCTGAAGGTTTTTGGGAGAGCATTTAAGATCCGGGTTTAATGAGAGGATCGGGGGTAAAAGGAGGCTAGGGTGGGGTCTTTTCCTGATTTTGGGATAATCTGATGTAGGGCTGTGTTCATTGGGGTGGGGAATGGGTGAACCAGATGGTAAAATTAAACAGAGACAGAAGGTAGGGGTAATTTGGGCTTTAAAAACCCTTGAAAAAATTTTCCCGGAAAAACCCATCGGATCGGGGGCTTTTTTCGCTTTAATTTTCCCAAAAGCTGATTCTATTTGGGCCAAAAATTTGGGGGCCCCCAATATTGAAACCTTCCGCCTGAGACCAGGGAGGTCGATACTTTTCACCACTCCGTGAGGCCCTTTCCCTTCTAGGGGTTTTGTCAGTGTAGAGCGCCTGGTTTAAAAGGAGCGGGGAAAACCCTCACCTTCCCCCCCTCCGAACCAACTTTTCCCTCCGTCCCCCCAGCGAAGGAAGATAGGGGGGGGATGGGGCCTTTAGCAAATTTGCAGGAGTCTACCTGGTTTTCTACCAAAGCGAAATTGTTTAGCCCCCATTTTAATTTGGAAAAGAGTTCCTTCTTCTCCAACCATGTTCAATTCTCATTTAGTGTTTTTTCCCGGGAGTTTTATTCTGGGGGGGGGAGGAGCCCCAAGAATGCTCATAAAAGGGCCCCGCGTAATGCATTACTAAAGTGGCTGATTTTGTCAATTTTTTGCCTCTTAAGTCTAAGACATATTCGATCAACCCCCCTCTGAGAACTACTTTGGGGGTGCCCCAGTATAACTGGGGAGTTCTTGGGGGTATTGCATTGTGCGAGTGAAATTCCCTCCCCCCCCCGCAAAAAGGGCAACTGGAACTCCTATCCTTTGTAAGAAGGAGGGGAAAAAGCCAGATGAAACGTGCCCCGGGGAAGATCCCCCCAAAAGAGGGTACGGGGGAGTGTAGATATGCTAATTGGCCCATCTGACCTCCCGTACCTTGAATGAGCCCCTTTGAACAAAAAGGTAAACGACCGTGTTCAGGGGTTTTGAGGGTGGGGGAAAAAAAGGGGAAACTCAATCCCTAGGGTTGCGGATACGCCAAGCACGCAGACGTAAAAGGTTTTTAGCAAAAACTGGATAGATAGGGAAATTTCTAACTGTTTTATGTGGTCCGAACCCAGGGTTTTCCCCCCCTATCCCCCGGGGGGGCATGGTGGAATAAAGTCCCACCCCCGGGGTTTTTTAAGTCCCGTGGGGTCGTAAAAAAATGGGGGTTTTGACCTTTTTTAAAAATTGACCTTGAATTGGGGCCAAATATTTAAGAAGGATTCCCCCCCAAAAGCAGAGTAGCGTTACTCCCCCCCCCTACTATTGTCTGTGGTTGAAACTGAGCGTTAACAGCTTTCCCAAATGTAAGCACACCCGCTTTTTGTTATTGGCGGGTGAACCAATACCTGACCCCCCCACGCCGCTTTATTCGCTCGAATTTGCTTGGTGATGTTTCCCCGGAGGGGAAAGATGTCAACTTTTAAACTTTTAAGGGGTTTCAAACCATCGCGTTTGTTTGGGGACGTAACCCTTGACATTCCAGATACCTTTCATTTCCCCGGTCAAGAGAAAGACCAAAGTGGCGGGAAAAAGGGGGGGAGAGGATGGGGGAAAAAAGAGAGGAGAAGAGAAAAAAAAAGGAAAAAGAAAAAAAAAAAAAAAACAAAACAAACAAAAAAAAAAAAAAAACCCAAGAAAGACACACAAACTAGTATAAACAAGGTATGTTAACCCGGCACTCCCAGGAAGGAAAATACAAAAAAAACACAACAGTTTTCTCAGAAAAAAGTCTCAAGTGACTTACTTCTCCCGCCAAAAAATTGGGGATAATTAACAAAAACTGAGTCAATAGTACGGAGGGGAGAAGTCCGGGTTAATGGGGCCCAAATGCCCCGGGGCCCAAAAAAAGGTTATATCAAACTTTTGGGCCGGGTCATGTCCAATTTTTATGGATTGGGGGGATTAAATGGTAGGGAACCAACAAAAAGGAGGGGGACCCGTGGGGGAAAACAGCGAGCCTCAGAATAATTGATTTCAGCCTTAACCTTGACATCCCCCCTATGTAGGGGGTTCAGAATTTAGCGTCAAGGCAATAAAGTCCGAGTACGACGATTCCCGAGTGAGGAGGTTAATGAGTTCTCAATTCTCCTCGATCATTTTGGGGGGTGACGCTTTTTTGCTCCCGGGCTCACGAAACGAGAAAGTGAAGGGGCCAGGGTCTTCTTCTGCAGCGATCGGGTTGTCCCGAAGGAAAGCAGGGGCGGGGTGGGGGGGAGGGTGACAAGAGGAGGGAGGGGGGGGGGAAGATTTCAGGACGCCTCCTGTGTCCCCGTCAAAAAAACTTTGTGCTTCTTCCGGGAAAAAAAATTTTCGGATTTGCCATTTCTGTGGAACACTTTAAACGCCGGGTAAAAAGGGGGGAATTTTATTTTGTTTTCGGAACAAGGCGGGGACAGAGGGTGAGAATGTCCTGCGTTGCGGACTACTTCCCCAGAAGTTCAAAACTGTATTTTTTTCCCCTAAAGATGAGGGTCGGATTTTAAATCTTTTGGGGCCCCGCAAGATTGCCACTTTATCCCCTGAAAACCAAAATTTAGCAATGCTGGCGCGGGCGTAAAATTTGAGGGATTTTCAAAGGGGGGAGGGGGGTTTAGCGCACTTCTCAGATCGGGCCAATACGATGGCCCCGCCCAAAACCTTGCAGGGACCTCCAATCCTAGTGCCTTGGAGTCTCTCTCGCATAGGTTTTTAATTTTTAGCCGGATCGCCTCGAAACTCCCAAAATTTGCAAAATTGTTCCTTCTTGACCATTTTTAAGGGTCTTCCCCTTACTTTTAACCGCTTTTTTTCCCCGACAAGTCGGAAAAATCAGTGCGAACCTTGCCATGTCATGGGGAGGTCTTGAAGCGCATGTCTGGTCATCAAAACGTTCGGCTTGGGTTTTTAGTCTGCTTTTACTTTAGCTACCAACGTCAACAGATGCGGTCAAGGGGCTTTGGGGAACCCTTTGAAACTTTTGCTACCCCTTGATATCAGCGCAAATTGAGACTGGGAAGGGGTTTTCTGTGCGGGTTCCTATCCCGGATGGGGGTGGGCCCTGTACGGACTGAAAAGGGTTGTGGGGGGTTTGTTGGTGTACCCAGTCAGGGTGGGGCACGATGGCTGGGGGGATTTGCTGTGGGACCCGGCAAGGAGGGTAAAAGGGAGGGGAGTTTCTCTTTGTGTCCTTCCTGCTTTTTTAAAAATTTTATTATTTTGCCCCATTTTTGCAGAAAATTTTCCTCCTGGGCCACGGATTGTAAGGGCTGCTGGGCTGTGGGTAGCTTTGTTACTTGCAGGGCCCCATGAAAAGGGAAGGTAAAGAGGTCCCCTTAATCTGGGCAATGCCAGGGGTAAAGGGTTAAGGGGGCTGTGTTTTATGCACAAGGGAGTAGTCCCAAAGGTTTATGGGCTCAGGGGATGGCTTGTCCCCCCGCCGGAAGCAGCCCCGGAATTTATGGGTTTTGTGACAGGGAAGGGAGAGCTTTTCCCAAAAGCTCCCTGTGATTTAATGGGTCCTACCTGGCTGCCGTTTTCTTATCAGTCTCTGCCTGAAGCTGATGAGTCATGCCTGGGTCTCTGCTCCGGTGACCCCTGGTGAGCGGGTGATTGAATCCAGAGCCCCGGGTGGTGACTGCCTGTCAGTCGCACAGTTGCCGGAGCTCCCGCTGGAGTCTCCAGCTGCAGCCCCTGCTCAAGCAGGCGGGGTTTCAGGCCGGGCCCCCGTGGTGTGAGAGGTTGCGGGCTTTTAACTCTCCCTGCAGTCCCGGCTCCTATGCTGGCGCGCGGCCGTTCCAGTCACCTCTGGTGAGTCCCCAGAGGTTTCGTGCTCGTTGCGGGCGACAGGCGGGCGAATTAGCGGGTTTGGGGCTGGCGGTTATGCCCAAAAATCCAGGAGCTCCTGCTCTAAGCTCCCAGCATGGCGGCGCCGAAACCGGAAGTCAAAATGACTTGTTTAACTCGCATTTTAATTTTAAACACATTTTTTTCTGAATTTTTGGTAATTTTTTTACATTTTCCTTATCACTTTCAATATTTTTTAATAATTCTTACACAATGCAGTTGTCATTTTAGCCACTAGACCTAACAATAGACTGATACTTCCTGTTCTGTAGAGAAAGATTTTCAGCAGTCTGCTTATTATCAATACAAGCAGGGTCACACTGAAAGGTGTAATGTGTATAGATAACACAGGAACCACCAGTCATAATAGGAGATAGTCACAGCCCCCCTCCCTACACAATGATTTCTTTCCAGGTCACAGATTGAGCTGTTCCATCTAACTGGGGCCCATCCATTACATGTGTATTCATGTTATATCTATTATATGCTATGTTGACATGTTATGTTACCACCCTGTGGCCATTGCTTGCAACTGTTTGGTTATGTTGGATGATGATGTAACTCCCATGCTTCTTTCCTTCATGTTCCTTTTCCTATTTTGTGAAGTCACAACCTGTCTTGCCTCGTTGTAGCTGTGTCTCCATCTTGTTCAGACATGTTTGCATAGAGATGAGAGGAGAATTCGTTTTCACTGCAAATATTGTAACCTTCTGCATGTTATCTCAAGGTACAGACATTAAATATCTGAAGCACATCCATTGAATCCTTCTTATGGGATCTCCACATGCTTTGGAAGGGGATTAATATAGCAAGTTCACTATCTTCCATATGCTTGTACAGAGACAGACTTCTCACATGTATCAGGAACTTCTCTAATGTATATCGGTGGCAGAGTACAGAACATGTCCAGAAAACTCTCCTATAGAAGTCAATGGGACTGATCCAGTTCACAGACTCCTATGTGCATGAAGCTGCTGTAATGTATCTCTCTAAATGCTGTTAAATCAGTGCAGGCAAGAAACTTTCCCCACAATCATGATACAGACAACCGCATTCAGAAATTTACAATCAGAAGATAAAAAGACTAAGAAGAAAAGAATATGTATCAGTGTCTTGTTTTAATAAGTGACAAAAAAGTGGTGACATATTCCCTTAAAGTGGATTCAGTTCTTTTACTGGGTCTCATAGTCATAACGGCACAATATATCACAGAGCTCAGCTTCTCTACCTCTATCACATAACCCTATATGTCTGAGTGCTGTTTCACATGAGAAACAAGAGGGAAAGGGGGAGACAAGCACAGGATTCCCCTGTGCGTATAAGTCATATAAACTGGGAGAGTACACAATATTGTTACTGCTCACCTGATGGAGTTGTAATGAATTGGTACAACTCAAGGAAAAACATATGTTGTTATATATCCACAGCTGCCACCTTCTTCTCAGACACTCCTGGCACTCTCAGGCACGGCCGGACTGGGAATAAAAAGCAGCCCTGGCACAAACCATCTACCAGCCCACATACAATATCCGCTTACAAACTTTCCCTTGTTCACGCACCTCGCCACTTTCTAAAATAAACTACACTGTAAAGGCGCTTTCACACAGAGCATTTTTGACACATTTTTGGATGCATTTTTTGTGCAGAAAGGCAGAGCAGTTAATGCTGTACATTTCTGCACAAAACACGTATCGAAACAACGCACCAAAAACCGATCAATGTGAAAGCACCCTAAACACAAGCAAGAAAGAGAAAGTGGTGCAGAGAAACCCCTCATCACAGAGTCAGGTTCATTTGCTTTAGGACATGTTCACACGGCGGCTTAGGCCGTGAGTTTTGCCGCGGCCAAAACCTCGTCGAACCTTGCCGCAAACTCTCGTCTCTCGACGCGGGTTTGGGGCACGGGCGCTGGGCGTGGTCTCGGCGCGGGTGGGGCGTGGTTTGGGGCGTGGCTTGCAGCGAGGGTTTGCCCCCATGCAAATTAATAGCAGGGGGCAAACCGCCCAAACCAGCGACGCGCTGCAGATAAATTGACAGGAGGTTTTTTCCCCACGCGCGGGTTTAGCCGCGGCAAAAACCCCCCGGCGTGTAAAATTAACGCGGGTTTTCCCCCAGGGAAACCATGTTTTAAAAACTGGGGGCCCTTTTTTGGGCCGCGGAAACCTGCCCGAACCCGTGGCCCCAAAACCCCCCCAATCCGCCCCCTGTGAACGGGGCTTACAATCAGGACAAGCCTACACTGCCATATATTAAACACCAACATAACCTCAACACCACCAATCGCACCCGTAATCGGGTCACCAAAACACATGAATACAGCACTGATTCAACACAGAAGTAAAATTCCCCCATTCAAACTCACAGGAGACGTAATCCGAGGGGATTTGGGTTTTTCTTTTCCTCTCTCCATTCCCCCAATCCCCCCTGAGGACTTCTCCGATGATGTCTTTTCCCCTTTTTTTTTTCCGCCGGTATAGAAGCAATGTCTTCTTCTCCCAGCCCCTCTCATTTTTGTAGAATTTACCACAAAAACTTTTAGACTCCTTTTTTCCGCATTTTCCTTCAATTCCCAATTGTAAAGCTTCCTTAGGACCCAAATAGAAATAGTGCCCCCTTGGTCCTTACACAGAACTTCCCCCAAACGGAAATTTGACCCAAAAAATTTTAAAAATTTTTAAAAAAAAGTCGTAAGTGGCAGTAAATAGGTAGCCCCCCCCTATTGGAAAGGTATAAAAGCCTCACCCCTCGCCCCAGTGGCCGGTAATTATAGACCGCTAAAAGTTGATGATATATAGGTACTCTCAGAATATAGGTAAAAAGGCCCCCCTCACTAAAGTTTACAAATTGTATTCAGTAAAAAAAAGGGGTTTTTAAAACCCGAATTGGGTCCCCCTCAGTGGGTAATGGTTCCTCAAAAAAAAATAGTATAAGGCATCCAGTTTTTAAGGGTGTATATAGTCCCTCAAGGTTCCTACTTTGATCCTCTCAGTGGAAGGTATAGAGGGCCCCCCTCAGAGGTGGACATTGGCCCCTTCAATTAATGGTTATAGGCCCCAATTAGAAAGTTTTCTAAGCCCCCATAGTTAGGTAACGGGCCCTCCCATTATTTGGGTTAGGTAGAGGGTTTCCCCTCAGTCTTAGGTAGGTAGACAGGTGTCCCCCGTTTTAGCCAGGTAGAGAGGGCTACCCTAGTTTATCCGGTAGCTGGGTGTCCTCAGTAATTAGTTAGGTTGTAGGGGGTGGCCCCCGTTAAATGTCAGGTAATAGAGGCCCCGTAATTAGCCAGGGCAGGTGCCGGAGTTTAGCCAGGTGCTAGGGCTGCCCCATTAATTAGCCCGGATGGGCCCCCCCCGAAATTTTGGGTAGTATGGCTGCCCCCAGTATTGCCGGTAGCTAGGCTGCCCCCCGAATTCCCAGGGATGGCCCCCCCAGTTTTTGTTGATAGGCTGCCTCATTATTTAGCCATAGATAAGGCTGCCCCCCGTAAAAAGTCAGATGGGCTGCCCCCTTAATAGCGTGAGGGGGGCCCCCTTTTATTGATAGAGATGCCCCTTAATTAGCCGGTAGAGGGGCCCTAGTATTAGCCAGGTGGGCTGCCCCCATTTTAGCCAGGGAAATTGGCCCCGTATTTGCCCCCGGGAGGGCTGCCCCCCTTTTTTTCTGGTAGGGCTGCCCCCATTATTAGCCGGGAGGGTGCCCTAGTATTTGCCCGGTAGAGGTGCCCCTGCTATTTGCCGGTAGGGTGCCCCTGTGTTAGCAGGTTGGGGTGCCCCTATTATTAGCCCGTTAGGGCTGCCCCCAGTATTAGCCCGGGAGAGGGGGCCCCTAGTATTAGCCAGGGGGGCTGCCCTAAATTTTGCCAGGGGGGCTGCCCTTTTGATTTAAGGTTTATGCCCCCAAATAATTTAGCCAGGTAGGGAGCCCCTTTGAATTACCAGGTGATGCCCCTATTAATTAGCCAGGGAGGGCGCCCCTAGTATTTAAACCGGTAGAGGTGCTACTAGTATTAGCCAGGTAGAGGTGCCCTATAAATTTGCCAGGGTAGGGCTCCCCTGTATTGCCCGGTGGGCTGCCCTAGTATTACCAGGTAATCTCCCCAGTATTTTCCAGGTTAGAATGCCCCTGGAAGCCCGGTAGAGATGCCCCCTTATTGGCAGGGGGGCTGCCCCAGTTAAGCCAGTAGGGGTGTCCCTGGTTTGCCAGGGCGGGCGCCCAAAAATTTTTGCCCGGGAGGGGCGCCCTAGTATTAGCCAGGAGGCTTCCCTATATTAGCCAGTACGGGGGCCCTATGTATTTTTTTCCAGGGAGGGAGCCCCCATGTAATTTGCCAGGTAGGGAGCCCCTATGTAATTACCAGGTAGGGAGCCTTATGTAATTAGCCCCGGTAGATAGCCCTATTAAATTTTGCAGGTAAGAGCCCTTTTTAATTTGAGGGAGAGGTCCCAAAATTTTTAAAAAAAACCCGGGCTCCTTTTTCCCCCTTTTCTTCTTCTTTTTTGGTCCCGGAAACGGGTGATTTAAAGTCATCCGCTCCGTCCGGACACTACTTTCCGACGTCTACCATCCGTAAACCGGGTAGTAGTGCTGTGGGGCAGGCGGTGCGTGGGTATAATCGGGCTCCCTTTGTGCGGCCCCCAGGGGGGGAAAGCCAGGATCAGAAGATCCCGGCTGTCTGCCTCAGCTGGCCTGCCCACGCAGGGGCCGGTAGCTGCATTGTGGGGCTTGTGCCCGCCATTTGCTTGGGCGTGGGGGGCCTGGGCCCCTGGCTCGGGGGGCTGTGCTTATCGTGCGGGGTCCCGCGCTTTATCAAACCGTCCCGGGCCGGGATGTCTTTTTTTTTAAAGACGGGCCGACGGCAGGAGGGGGAAACCGCAGGGCGATCTCATGTGAACGCCACTGCGTGTTCCTCATTGTCGGCAGTGATAATCTCACTGCTAATTGTTTAGATCTGTCCCTGGTCTGTCCTGTCGGTCCCAGAGATGGACGTAAAAAGCGCTTGTAACACGGAGTTGAAATGTCATGTGAACAAGCTCTAATAGGACCATATGTATGAAAACTGTCTAAAACTGTATTTTTGCCCATAGCAACCAATTAGAGCGCCCCTTTCATTTTTCCAGAGCACTATATGAAATGAGAGGGGCGCTCTTATTGGTTGCAATGGGAAACAAAGACAGTCTAAGACCTAGACAGTTTTCATACATGTTTTAAATTCAAGTCACAAACACATCACCTGAAGAGGAATTAAGCCATGTTCACACTTGTTACAGATTTTCACTGCAGACTCTGTCCTGAAGAAAGTCTGGTAAAAGCTAATTGCCTTAAAGGGGTTGTCTCGCTACATCGATTCATCTTACCTCCGTCCTGTTTTCTTGGTTTCACTTTTGAATTCAGAGGTGTGTTTACTGACTCTACTGGCCTGCAGTTATGAGCTGTTGAGGACACCTGGTCTGTAGCTATAGCGACCAGTGCTGGCAGCCTAGAAGGAGAGATCAAACAGGTCTGTAGCTATAGCGACCTGAGGAGCTGATGCAGCCCATACAAGAAGGAATATCTAGGTATAGGTAGGACACTGTTAATGGACCCATATTGCAAAGTGACTTGTTTTTGCAAGATCTTTAACATAGAAAGCAATCCTTGTAGTGAGACAACTTCTTTAAAATGATCTATTGTGTTATGTTTTTGGTGGAATACTACTACCATGTTTTTAAAAGCCCTCCCCCAAAAATAAGCCCTAACTTAATTTTTAGGGATTTTTGGAGTAGGCTTTAAATATAAACCCTACTCCAAAAATAAGTCCTAGTTAGTCAGTGCCAGGTTGTAAGGGGGAAGAGTTTCCCTTTAAATAGCACTGTCACTGTATTTCTTTAACTCAATGTGTGTGGATTTGTTGTCATGCCCCTCTCTTGTCTATGTTCCCCTCCTCTATTATGATGTCTCTGAATACCTGTTTGTCCTGTCTTTATAATTGTACTTATTGGACTACAGCACAACCAAACTTGATGGGAGCTTTAAACCTTGTTGGGTCTTACTTACTATTCCTCCTCCTCCTGCTTGGTAAGCCAACGAATCAGGAGTAGGGAGGTGTGGCAAGGGCAATCTCAACTGCCGTTTTGTCGGGAGACATGGAGAGTCAGTTGATCAAGAGAAAAAGGCGCGACACCATTGAAGAGGATTAAGAAAAACAGGAGGAAAGGAAAAGAAAGAAAGCTCAAAGGAAGTGGAAAGATGCAGTTTTCTTGCATGTCCTGTTTCGGATATTGAACTCTATTGCAGAGACTCTCGGACAGATATAGTGTATGCTGTGATCCACCAGTTGTCTACCATTGCTATGTTTCACTAAGAAAGGCAAGTTGTGCTATAAAAGAATAAAGAAAATTGAATAAGTAATTCTGGTGTTCAATCCTTATCCATATACTTTACAAGGTTATGTCACTAACATCACAGAGACATAACCTAACGCTGGAGGCACTGGAATAGGCATAATGTAGTTCCCAAATCATCCTTCCGGGATCCTCCCATCAGGGCAGGGTAAAATCTGCTCACCCACTCCTGAGTCCGGCCTCCGGTCTGTGTCCTGAGTGATATCACCTGGTGCCCGCCTATGGTTCCCGCCTCACGGCCGCTAGTGCACTGTGGCGTGGGCTTGCCTGCCGCTCCAGGGTCCCACCTCCTGCCTCCTGAGTGCCTCCTCCTGGACCCTACCTTCTGGCCGGCCCTGCTCGCTGCCACCGAAGCAGCCACGTGTGACAACACAACCACCTTTCCCGAGTCCTGCTCCAGACTCCCGCCTCCTGCCCCTTCCCGACCGCATAGAGAAAGAAGAGTGCCACTGCCACACAAAGGGTGTCATGTATCAAAGGGATTTTCACCCTTTTTCTGGCGTACAATGCACCTAACTGAGCCGGCTATGATGTCTAATGCACCTAATGAATGTGTTAGGCGCATTGTTCGTAAGACTCAACACTTTTGAATGTGCCTAACATGAGGGGGTGTTCTGGGGGCATTCTGGGGGCGTTATGGAGGTGTGTCTTACCACATTCGTAAGATTAGACACATATATGAATGTGGTGTGGCAAAACTAGGCGCATTACAGGCAGACCTATCTCAATGTCGTCTGCCTGAGCCTGAGGAGTCGAATGGAACTAGATTTTCTGTAAGGGGCAAAAATGTCCAATATTTCTCAACTTACACCAGTACATTAATAAAAAGTCATTTATTATAATTATCAAACTGTATAAAATTTAATTATTTTAATCTAATGAAAAATGTGATCATATAGAATTAATATAAAAATATATAATATCCCAAAAATATAAAAATATCTCCTATAAAATGTATTTAAAATTAATAGAATCTCAAAACAAATTTTACATTAAATAACCCATTGATTATGTTGTTCAGATTTTTATATTTAAAATTTTTACATTAAATTTTAAATTTATTTTGCTGCTCTCACCCTTTATTCTGCATACAGCAAGAGCCAGCACAGCACAGGTATTACTGGGACCTGTGGTCCTCCAAGCAGGATCAGTACCGTACTTTCTAGTCACTGACATACTATTCTAATGACTTCTCTTATTTCCAGCCTGTCTATAACCATTATACATGTTTGGCGCATTACTTATGCGCCTAAGTTCCATAATGTGCCTAACACATAGGTGAGACGCGTCGAACTTCACACACCATTTATAAACACACAAAAACCACTTTCATACATCAGGCGCATTATACACTGAAAATGAGACTCGACTATTCACTTCGACACGCCTTCCTTCATACATGTCGCCCAGGGCCGCCGTACAGGGGGTACAACCCGTACTCCTGTACGGGGCCCAGAGAAATAAGGGGCCCGCTTCAAGCAGGCCCGCTTATTTCACAATGCACAGTAGAGCACGGTGCAGCCGAGCACCGTACTCTACACAGGGCCCGCCGCCATGTGGTGGCTGGTGACTGTCGGCAGGAGCGGGGACTGCGGTGGTGGTAGGGGCCCGCGGCCCGCCCGGGCCCCGGCACAGCTTCCACTGCGCTCCGCCACTAATCCAAAAGGCCAGGGAGGACCGGAGTGGGGCGGTGCTGGGACTCTGGGAGGGGGCCCGCGCTCTCGGCTCAGCTAGCGCTGCGCCTGCGCTCCAGAATTCTTTACTTACATTCCTGCCTGCGCGCTGCCGCTGTAGCCGGAGCCGGGCCCTCCTCCTCTGTCTGTGGGCGGGATGCGGAATAATTTGAATCTGTGAGGCCCCGTCCCTCGGGGCGGAGCCTTACAAATTCAAATTGTTCTGCATCCCGCCGCTGGCCACACAGCGGCTACGGCGGAGACAGCGAGAGGAGGTCTTCTCCCGACTCTGGCTACAGTCAGCGCGCAAGCATGTAAGTAAAGAATTCTGGAGCGCAGGCAGCTGTGTCAGGAGCCGGCACCTACTCTCTCAGCAGTAGCGGTGCTGCCCTGGCTACCCCGTCCCCATCTAGCCCGGCAGCCATAATGACTGTGGCCCCCCCCCCATTCCACCCAGCTGTCTGTGTTGTGGTGGGGCCCCCCTTTGCCCACCAAATCCCCCAGGCTGTGTGTGCGTGTGAGGACCCCCTCCTCCCTGTGTGTGGGGGGGAGGAAAGGGCCTTCTCATGTACCCACATGGCCCGGGAGTAGAAGGGGCCAGGGCCCCCCCACCACACATACAGCCTGAGGGGGAAAGGGGGTCCGACCACACAGCCTGGGGGATTTGGTGGGCATAGGGGACACTTCACCTATATGGGGCCCCAAAATTTCTGATGGCGGCCCTGATGTCGCCCAAAGTGTTTTGAGAGTGCCAGTAAGGCCATGTTCACACAGCTTAAAATGGGCCGTATTTCGGTCCATAATTACGCGCCGAAGTGCGCAAATTACGGGCTGAAAACGGCCCATTCATTACGGTAATCCACAGTTCTAAAAGTGAACTAGGGATTTTGTCTCCTCTGACATGTCACTTTCTAGCGGCGTATACGCGCCGCTAGCAGTGATTGTCTATGGGTCGGCGAAGTGCCGGCCCCCCGCTACCTCCCCCACACCCGCCCCCCGCCACACGGCGTAATTGCGGGGCGTAATTACGTCCCGCAGTTAAGCCGTGTGAACCTAGCCTAAGTGTTACCATAAGAGACACTGACACAGCACCAGCACTTGTGATTGTAAGTTAGGGTAAGCCCTAGCCCCCTTTTTTGGAAATGAAAATAATATAACACCCTGTCTTATTTTTGGAAAAACACGGTAATGCATCAATGTGTAGCTCTGGTTGTAAACCTGGAATTATATAAATTGAATAGAACAAATTGACACCTTTAGTTGTGTTCATGTGACGTATATTTGCTGCATAAAACATGTTTTTATATACCAAAATATACATATGAAAATGCATCAACACTGTCCCATTATTGGTAATGTGCACCACATTGATCATATTCTGTCAATTATTAATGTGTTTTCTGAGTAGATTTAGTGTGGAGAATGCGTTGTGTAAGACATGGATTAACCCCATTGAGTAGGCCTAATCCCAATCCCAAATTGCAGTAAAATCCAGGGTTGCAATATTTGGGTGTCCCTCACATTTCTGCCACTATTTGAACCTAGTCTTATGGTATAATGTTATGTCTAGACTTCCACAGGGAAATCTGTTATGGCAAAGTTCGATTTCAGTATAACGTTGAGAATTCACTGTTGAGATTTTCCTTATGGATTAAGAAAAGAAAAAAAAAAAAAAAACAGTGGGGGGGGGGGGGAGAGGAATAGTGAAACGTGAAAAAAAATCCACAAAGTATAAAGCAATGTTTGTCGTGTATTATATACTTCTCCCCTGACTTGCAACAAACATCAGGCTGCTGCAGTTTTTGCTTAAAGAAAAATAAAAGCATGCAAAAATGCACCAAAAAAGGGTTTTGCAAAAGCGCAAAGTGAAACACTCTAAAGGGTTGCACAAAATTAGAAAAACATGGCTGCTCTCTTACAAAACAGCACCAAACCTGTCCTGAGGTTCTCATTTCCCCTGCAGCTCAGCCCCATTCACTTCATAGGAGTAGAACTGCAGTACCAGACACGATCTATGGACAAATGTGGGACTATTTCTGAAAGAAAGCAGCCATGATTCTTTATCTTCTAGAATCCCTTTAAGGACCAAGAAAAATGTTTCCATTTTGTCTCTATTTTGCATCATTTTTTGAAAGTGAATAACTTTTTTGTAGAAATAAAGAGAAATGTTTGATGTTTTTGTGACTGATTCAATAAAATTGATGTATTTAATAATAAGGGCGACCTATATGAACGTTTGCGCTGACAGGCCTGTTCTAAATCGCTTTAAGGCAGTGTAGAATGCGGCAGAATGTATGAACCTGTTCTTCTACAGGTCATACATACAGGTGCAGTGTAGAGCCAATACCACAAGTCTGGCTCAGCACACAGTCTGCACTGATCATTGGCTTTTTACACAAACAGCCTTGGGGCTACTCTAGGTCCCCAAGGCTGACTGTTCAGCCATTCCTCGGGCTCTGTCGGGTCACCGAGAGTCCGGATCACCTGGCAGAACAGGGGAAAGCCCTTTGATTATGCTACAGTCACTGACTGGGGCAATCACAGGGTTAAGCGCCGGAGAGCGGAGGTCTGTGAAGTACAGCCCTGTCCTCAGTGCTTCTGCGGCGACGGGCGCTGCAAACCGCAATGTCTGCAACAACGGCAAAATATGTTGCTGCAGACGAACGACCTGCACTGCCCAATGTCAAAAGTCAGCAGGTGGTCGTTAAGGGGTTAATCATATATAACCATCTTTCCTAAGCTGCTTTTAACAGCATTTAGAGAGATGCTTTACTGCAGCTACATGGGTGTAGAAGCCTATGAACAGGAGCTGACCCATTGTCTTCTATAGGAGAGTTTTCCAGGCATGCTCTGTGACCTGGGAAGAAATCAGTGTGCAGGGAACAGGAGAAGGGAAGCTGTGACTATCTCCTTTTGTGACTGGTGGTTCCTGTGTTATCTATATACTTTAGGTGTCACCTTTCAGTGTGATCCTGCCTGTGCTGTTAATGATGAAACTGCTGAAAGGTTTTCTCTACAGAACAGGAAATTACAAACTATTATTAGGCATAGTAGCCAAAATGAGAACTGCAGGATTTCAGGATTTGTTGAAAATATCGATAGTGATATGAAAAAAAAACTTGTTTAACATAAAAACACGACTGCGATTCCAATTTCATGTTAGGGCTTGTTCAAGGCGGGCCCGGGCGGCGCTTTTGAAACACGCAGCGGCGATCTCTCATGTGAACACCGCTGCGTCTTCCTAATAGCGAGCAGTGATAAAGTCACTGCTAATTGTTTAGATCCGTCTTGGGGTCCGCTCTGTCGGTCCCCAAGATGGATCTACAAAGCGCTTGTAATACGGAGTCAAAACTCTGTGTGAACAAGCCCTTACATGTTGTAAAATCTTTATTTACATTTGGAAAATCAATAAACAGAGTTATAAAAAAAAAACACGACTTTACCCCTTCATGCATTTGGATGTACTGGTACATCCTGCTTGTGAGTCATTTACCGCAATCGGATATACCAATACGTCCAAGTCAGCTGTATAATACAGCCAGCTTCATTCGTTATTGGCCAGGACCAAAGCTTGCTCCAGTGCTGGCTGATTAACAACTTAGATGCCATGGTCAATTGCAGTCACGGCACAAAGGGAAGGAAAGAGGGAGCTCCCTCTTTCTCCATCGGCCCACCCACACATCCATCCATGGCGTAACCTCAGGATGCTGATGGCTTCCACGATAACCCAGAAGCCTAACAAGGGCTTCAAGCTGTCTATGACATCACCACACTGTTGACTAACAGACACAATACATAGAAGTACAACATGTATGTACAGGCATATTATTTAACCCGCCTGATGAACGCCGAAAAATGTTTTTTCTACAGAATTGTGATTTTTGGTTATCTGGCAGCACATAAAATGTAATAAATAGTGATCATATAAATGCCAAAGCGGTATTTATGAAAACATCGGTTCATCCCGCAAAAAAACGATGCATAAATATTGTTTTACACCATAAAAACACTTTTTCAAGTGCTTAAACATAAAAGGACAGTTTAAATCGGGTATTGCCATAATTGTATCACATCATGAAGTGAGACTAACATGCCATGTATACTGCATGGTGAGCGTTGTTAAAAATAAAAATAAAAGACACTACCAGGATTGCTCTATTTATGCCAAAAACATATTTAAAGGTGAACATAAACTCATGCCCCCTCCCCAAAATGGTACTAATAAAAACGTCAACTTATCCTGCAAAATACAAGCCCCTACACAGCTCCATACACAGAAAAATAAGCTTTAAAACATGTTTTTTTTTTCATTCAAAAGTGTTTTTATTGTGTAGAAGCAGTAAAGCATAAAAAGTTATATAGAAATTTGGTATAGCTGTAATCATATTGACCTGCTGAGTAAAGTTAAGTTCACATGTCATTTATACTGCATGATGACCACTGTAAAAATAAAATAAAAAACACTACCATTACTACTATTTTGTTCATCCCATCTCTGAAAATCGTTGCTAAAAAGTAATCAAAGAGTCATATGATCCTCAAATGACACTACTGGAAATGTCATCTCATCCCGCAAAAAACAAATCCTTAATCAGCTCCATATGCAGAAAAAAAAGTTATGGCTGTCTATGACTATGACGACATAAAAACATAAATTTTATACAAATGCATTTATGTTGTGTAAAAGTAGTAAAACATAAAAACTATATAAAATTGATATAATTGCATAGTAAAGTTATCTTGTCATTTATACCGCACAGCGAATGCGTAAAAATGAACCCTAAAAAACAATGGTGGAACTGCGTGCCGAAAATGCACAACACATCCCTAGATGAGTTCCCTGAAGGGTGTTGAATCCAGAATGGGGTGACTTCTGCTACTTTGAGGACTTTGCAAATGCGACATGGCACCCACCAAAATCTGTATTCCAAAAGCCAAATAGCGCTCCCTCCCTTGTAGGAGGAATGATTTTTTTCCAGGATTCCTTGTAAAATTGAAGCATTGTAGTTAAAACTACATATTATTGGAAAAAAATTATGATATTTTTTATTTTCACAGCTTAAGGGTATGTTCATCCGTTTAACATATGCTTTTTAGCTGCGTGTATGGATCCGTCTGTCGGTCCCCAAACGGACCCAAACACGCAGCTAACAAATAGCAATGTGCTATTGCTTTTAATATGAGACCATATTCACTGCGCCTTTCTGATCCGTCTTTCGGATCTGTTCCAAGAATTGACATGTTAATTCTTGATCCGAAGGACGTGGCAGGAGCCCTATTTAAAATGATAGGGTGCTCTCCTGCTGCATCCAACACGCATCCAAACACGCAGCTGCATGTTTGGGTTTGTGTTGGATATGTTCCACATGCGATTGCTGCAGCGTTTTTGGATCCGATTTTCGGATCCAACACGGATCCAAAATTGCCGTCTGAACATACCCTAATGCTAAAAGAAATGTGAAACACCCGTGGAGTTAATATACCCACTATACCCCTTGGATATATTCCTTAAAGGGGTTGTTTCACTACACTGATTCATCTTACCTCAGTACTGTTTTCTTGGTTTCATTTTAAATTCAGGGGCATGTTTACTGGCTTCCACTAGGCTGCAGTAGAAGCCAGGTCTGTAGCTATTGCAACCAGTGCTGGCAGCCTATCAGGAGAGAACAAACAGGTCTGTAGCTATAGCAACCTGAGTAGCTGGTGCAGCCCATACAAGAGGGGATATCTAGGAATAGGTAGGACACTGTAAATGGAGAATGGAGCCAGCTGTATATTACAGCTCGCCCCATGCTGTGTCTCCCACGACTGGAGCTCACTCGAGGGCGGTTAACCCCTTAGTTGCTGTGGTTAATCGTGATCATGGCAGCTAAGGGAAAGACAGAGGGAGGGAGCTACCTCTGCATTATTATTATTATTTATTTTAAAGCGCCATTGATTCTAGGGCGCTGTACATTCAAAAAGGGGGGTTACATACATAACATATGTCAAACAAGTACAATGATAACAGTGAATGACTTACATCTGGCAGATGGAGTGAGGGCCCTGCCCGTGAGGGCTTACAATCTACAGTGGAGGAGGAGACAGAGGTCAGGGGCAGACATATTTTTGGGGTAGCACAGTGGCTGCTAGGTTAGTGTATTAAGGCAGTCCGAAGAGGGGGGGTTTTTAGGTTGCTTTTAACCGGGGGAAGGTGGGGAAAGTCTGTGTGTTGGGACAGCGAGTTCAGAAGTGGGGGGAAAAGACGGGAAGTTTGGAGTGGACTGTATGCTTGACACTTTGCAGTCCCAATGATTCCTAAAACCCCAGAACCCAAAAAAAGTTCGGGGCCCCTTTTTGGACCTTGATGGCCCCAGCCCGGAGGTCCCCGGGATAGGTTGACGTTAAAGAAAAACATTTGATGTACTGTAGGCTTGTAACACAATGAAAAAGGAAAAAAGTAAAAAAATAAAAATGTAAAACACAAAAAAATAAAAACACGTATACCACCTTCTCCCTTTTACAAATGGCAATCGCCCCAAAAAAGATAAAAAAATAAATAAAACACGCATACTTGGTTTCGCCGCGTGTGTAGTCATTTAGCCTATAAATCTGTCATGTTATTTAACCCACATGCGATTTTTCTTCATCCCACGAATAAAGGAAATAAAAAATGATCAAAAGCTTTTTAAAAACCCATAGTGGGTCCCAATGAAAATGTTATTTTTTTTTCAAAAAAAGCCTATTTATAGTTCTGTATATGGAAAAATAAAAAGTTCTGGCTTTTAAAACACAGTGATGCATAAATATTGTTTTATAAAATAAAACACGTTTTTTTAAGTGCTACAAAATAAAAAATCTAAATAAATTGGGTATTGCCATAATTGTATCAACTCACGGAGTAAAACTAAAATGTCAGCTATAATGCATGGTGAGGGCTGTTAAAGATAAAAAACAATACTGGTTTACATTGCAGCATTTTCTGAAACTAAGGGGGACATGTATGAAAACTGACTTAGTCTAAGACTTTCTTTGTTGCCCATAAAAAAACAGAGTACCCCTTTAATTTTTTCAGAGCACTATATGAAATGAAAGGGACGCTCTGATTGGTTGTTAAGGAGAACAAGGAAAGTCTTAGACCTCGACAGTTTTCATACATGTGGCCCTAAGTTTCCATGCCACTAAAACTGTTTTTTTGGAAACAAATCCCCCCCTATACCAACGGCAGGAACTGTTGACCCTTCTTTTTGGAGGAAATTCTGGCTTGGTGGTTACTATGAGATAGGTTTCTTCTCGGAGAAGAAGGAATTTGCACACTTCATATATCCAAACTTAAAGGGGTTTTGCCACAATCTCATCTCATACATCCAGGGGCGTAACTAGAGAA